>JAPYZD010000123.1:0-81813 GCA_030522725.1 Ichneumoninae sp. B BG-2022a | reverse complement strand
CCCATCACCCCCCCGCACCGTGCTGAGAAACCATCATTCCTCGCGGCCCCCCCCCCCCCCCCCCTCATTTCGGGGGCGCAATTCAGTCCTCGCTGTCTCGCGCCGAGCCGGACGGGCCAGTTCACTTGAAACTGGGTCACTCGGGCCTGTGGCAAGCAATGCGCTGAATCTACTCGTATCGGCAAGCACTCAGAGGCTCGAAACCGTAATGGCCGGACCATCCGACTGCTATAGATTGCTAATGTCTACCGTGTCATCTACCACCCATTGCACAGCGCAAAAGGTTTGTACATTCAACGAACATTTTGTCATCCACAAACCCCCGCTTTTTTTCCATTCTTTCTGGATGTAGCATATTTGCTATATTCACATATTTGTGGATACAAATGGTTGATTGAATCTATAAAAGCATATTTTGCCATGTTCCATTTTGCAATCAGACTCGTGTTTTATTTTTGTTTGGTTTTTACTTGGTCCTTCGGTGTATAGTGGAGCAGCCGACAAATATCAATGACAACATAGTGGGTATCAGAGTTTCAACACATGCTCCGATATAATTGGAGATTGTAGTCGAACATTTTGAATATTTTTCGTCAACGATGCACGAAGAGAGAGACGAGTGTCGTGAGGCAGGGGGAAACAAGTCTTGAGCGACCTTGCTCTAAAGTCGCAGCTGCCTCTTCACCATCGCGGTTAGCCCGTCGAAAAAAAATATACTTCTCACGTCGAAGAGATTGGGAGCAGAACGATGTGATAGCGCGGACGATCGATTGACCTTCGTTCGAGCTTCGATCAGCGTTGAGATTTAATGCTACCCCGCGCTAAGTACATACTCGAGCCGGGCAATGTTTTATGTATCCATTAGCGATAAATCTCAGCCTCAAGGAAACGGGGTTCGACGATTTCTGACAGAAAAGAAATGTTTTATCAATTTTTTATCGATGACAGAAAATCGTATAAATAAAAATGTTTCATTTTTACCCATAAAAAAATAGTAAAACGTGATTTTTGGCTTGAAACCATCGAGCCCTCCCCTTAATTGAAAATCGACATCGAAAATTGAATGAATCGTTTTGAATTATTATTATCATTATTATTTTCACTAATTTATCATCCGTCGTCTCCCGGTAACTTTTACGGCACAAATGTTATTACTCATTTCGGCTCAGTTTCGGCGCTGCCTCGAAACTCCACATCCAACGTGTGTGCCTACACCTACAGAGAGCGGACAGAATACACTCTCGGGAGGCGCGACTCGGCGAGCACACTCTCGCATATTATTCCAGCCAGGCACTCTTGTTACGCAATCGATTATAAAGCAAGGCGCGCAGGTACACGCACACACACATGAGGTATACCGCTCGCAAAGTTTGACCGGCTTGTCTGGTACGGAACTCGATCGAATATTTTGTTTCATGAATTTCACTCTCGCCGAATGCGCGTACAGAGGTAGCCAATCGCTATAACGATCGGTACAAAAGCGCACGTATGTAACGTTCATGCAAGAGAGCAAAGTTGCTCGTGTCATTCGTTCGAATGCGTGCGGTAGTCAATAATGCTTTCGCCGATTTCCATAGAATCGCGCTCGACCCCCTCGCCCCTCTCCGCCCCGAATGATCGTCGGAAGGTTTTGTTGAAAAAAAAACCAGTAGCCGGCCGCCCATTCGAGTTTGACGATTGCCATAGCACTCTCGCTGCGACTGCTCTTCGAAACAGCTGGCCCGACAATGAGAAAAAAAACAAAAAAAAAAGCCGAAAAAAATAGAATTTGAAATTACGTTAACGAACAATACGAGAGTATCGCTCGGCGATCGAACAACGCGGACGATGACTCCTTCGACCTTCGGGGAAGTAAGGAAGACAGAATAATTCGTTGTTATTCACGACGCATCGAGGGTATAGATCGTCACGACGAAATCTTCGATTTCACGGGACTTTAAGTTCGAGCCACGTAGAAAAAAGGTGACTTTTTATTTCTTATATATAAACAACGTTTTCGCGTTTTTGGAGAAAGGGCCAATTATCATTGTTATTTCAAAAAAAAAATTATGGAGGGCGAGAGTCCATTGCGAAGTCGAAAAGTTGTCGGTGACCTTCGAAGATGGAAGATAGCGGAGAAAGAGTTATCCCTCGAGATTTAATATCGAAATCGGGAGAGCTCAGAAGCAATGGGTTTAATGTCTGTGCTCTGCCCTCGACCACACCTTTAATTCGTCTGTTTCTGTCCTCTGTTTCTTATTAGCCTAGCGCTCTTTCTTCTCCGTCTCCCGCCAGTTTCGGTGAAAGGAAAGGAACGGTGGTTCCCGGTTGTATAAGTCCACGCGTCTCGAGTTCTCACTTGTTGCGAACAAAGGCTCGGGAGACCTCTCTACATACATGCTGTATACGGACAAGTATACGTGCTAAGCATATTAGGAACATTTGCTCCTCCAAAAACCAGTACTGACAGTAAAGTGGCTAAGCGTATCCATCGAACGGTTACAAACATTTTTTGCCGGTCGGAGTGAACCGTTGACACATGACTTTTACGAAGATCGATGTAAGTGGATGTATATTGATAACTTTCGTAATAGTTTCTCGACAAGTCCAGCGTCTCACCGACCATCGAACCGCCAAATTGTGTTTTCGCTCTTGACGAAAAAATTAAATTAAGTAAATTATTTCTGGGATCTGGCACCGAAGCGCAGAGCGGATTAAATTTTCACTCAGGTTTCCCTCCTCGTATTTTAAATCCCTGCAATGAACTTGTCACCGAAGGAGAGAAGCTCCTCCGTGAAAATAATCCGATAATCGATTTAAAATGTCGGTCAAAGTGGCGAACGTAGATGAAATATATATATATATATATATATATATATATATATATATATATATATATATATGTATTTTGGCACGTCGACAGCTGTGCGCGAGCTGGACCGGATCAGGGAGCTGCTTCGGGCCGACCAAGCTTTACACGGTCCTTCGCACGATCTCGCGGCCACTCGCCTTCCGTTCGTGCCTTGATCGCCTTCAGCGTCGATTCGATTGAAATAGAAATCTTAAGTGCAAGGCTTTTTATTTTCATACTGAGATAAATTGCTCAACTCGAATCAAGGGTGGAGTCCTTGAGTGTTAAAAAAAATACCCCTAACTGGTTAAGCAGGACGGTTTTATCTTATACCGATATTTTTTTAACGGGTTATTGACTGCGGGTTAGCGACTATCGACTATCGAAGAGCCAGAAACTTTGCGAATTCATCCGACACAGAGATGTTATATAGTTTGCGTGCAAGTGAGCACTTTCTCGCCCGGCCCGATTAGTCCTCACATCACGCGTGCACCGAAACACAGGTACAAGTACACTGCATCTAAGTAGTCTTGTTTTTTCGGGGGTCGCCGAATGTGGGCGGTACAGATAGCGATACTCCCGGTGATCGGGCGTGCCGCGATGCCGCAATTGGAATTTTCATACATCACATGTGCACTGAAAGCAATTAATTGTAAAATAATTCGGCGATATCATGTTTTTTATTAATGTTTCCATACTGAATATTTATATTTAGACAGTACCGGGAGTATTATTACATTTACTGTATGCATTGTCAAGTGTAAAACATTATTTTCGCCAATATACGAAGTATAGTAAAAAAATTTCGGTGTGCACGACGCTTTATCGTTTACAATTAGATTAAACACTGGATTTATCTTCTCACCACCCGTGAATTATATTTTTTTTTGCGAGCTCGAGGGAGGATGACAGGGCAGAAGATTGAGTCGTATATCGCGTCGGAGCAGCGGCAATACCGCGGCTCATAAATTTGCGCTCGCCACCAGCGGGCATATATCGATAAATTAAGTTCTCATTGATTCACAATTTCTCGCAATGCCTTCGAAGGAACCTGTTTTTTTTCAATAGTTGCCATATAACTCGTGATAATTCGGTGAAACAAACGTGAATGTAAGCCTTTTTTTCACCATGTACAAAATATTCTGGACCGTGTGAGTCGCTCAGATGCTGCGGTAAAATAAAACCCGAATCTGTTGGCGAAAAATTCGTTGCCCCATACGCGACGGCGAGGTTCGAGCCAAGTATCCGCGATAATTTGGGCCACCCGTGTCCTACTATCATTAGCCCCCTTTCGCGCGATTACCGTCATTAAATGAGGCGTGTCCCGAGGGTCAAACAGTCCGTCACGAAAGTTTGCACAAAAATACCTTACATAACCCATTCATTTCACAATTATTTACACATTTTTTGTATTTTTATTTATTTTTTCTACATTTAAGGGCACTGCCCTTAAATTCACCTATTAGCGAAGTTCCTGGGCCCGAGGGGGCAAATAATTATGGTCCCTTTCGGGACGAAAATTTCTCGCGGACAGAAGTGCATCCAGAGAGAGATTAAAAAAAAGGCCCGGCTAAATGCGGTATCCGCTCCGCAGCTCTTGTTAGGCGAACCGCGGACGAGAACAAATTCGGTGTCATCGATACGTTACGAGAGATACAAGTTCACAATCGAAAGTCTTGCTTCGAGCGCGTTCATAACTCATATGTTTCATTTTTTTTTTTTGCACATCCGGTAGTCAGGAAGTGTGATGCGAGATGCGAATTGCTTTCGGTAATCGATTACCAGTGAGTGTGTGTTCCGTTTTTGGCGTGAATGAATGGATCTGAGTGAAGTATCATTATTTGAAATGTCCTGCGGGGTACAGCCTCGCAAGGGTCGGTTTAATTCAAAGGTTGTAATTGATTGTCAGAAGCCAATCGGGGGAGGGAGACAGCGACAAACAAAAAACAGGGTCTCTATTAGTCGAGCGTCCCTCACGGCCATGATCGCTCGATGAATTTATATCTCCCATGTACTCACAATTACAAACTGCGACCGGTAAAACCTGTATTTCCAACACTTCTGTCGTTTTAGTGAAATTCGTGGACATTCGCCCAACGTCCATACCAGTCCGTCGCGTCGACTGAACTTGTCAGTCGTATTCGTTACGCTCATTGCTTTACGCTTCGCACGCCAGCGCGCTTCACACGTGATCGGCTTAATTTATTTTAACTTCTCTCCACGTGCGTCCTCAAAGGAATCCGTCACGGTACATTAAATTCTCACATCATTCGTACCTACTATGAGACAGGGAGAAAAATAAAGGAAGGGAACGCGTGTAACTCACTAAAAATAAAGCGAACGTCGGGAATATTTATTTTTACTTTTAGTGTGTCGCACGAGTTTCCCCCATTAATTTCTTATCAACATCGACGACACAATTTTCAGACAGATAAAAAAGATTTGTTGACAAAAATGGATTTTTTAAAATAATAAAACAAAAATTCACGGAAAGCAAATAGTTTTTTCTCGACGAATTACTTTTCGATACGTCGTTTCAATGCGAGTTTCATCTATGACACAACGCGAGTGGCTGCTTTTTCAATGGAAAATCCGATTCGTCGATATAGTGTAATTTCCAATCGAAAAGCTCTAACGCTGATTGCGACGAGCTTCGATTGCAAAATTGTTCATGGACTAAGTCCAATTAAGCCCTTGAAACTATCGACGTTACTCGGCTGAATTGCACAATGCAGTTGGCCCGTTAAAGAACGGTGAGTGATATCGGATAAGAGCGAAGATATCGAGGCACTTTTTCGCCCATGTCGGCTCTTATGACCTCATTATATTTTCCGCCTACGCGCGATTTTTATCCATGCAACTCGGTCGTTAGGTGAGAGTGGGGCGCACTGTTCCGTTTCGATTCGCAGCCAACTCTGCCATGTAAAAAAAAAAAGAAAAATTTCGGTCATTCAGTTATATTTCATAAAGGGTTCATGCACGGCGTTAATACAGATGGAAATGAGTGTTGGTGGCATACAAAAATATGAACAAATAAAAATAAATTGCGATGGGCAAAGTGTTTCAACTGATTTTGGTTGTTTGTTACTTTATGACATTCTGTCATACTTATTGTCCGCAAAATTCGTTAAATTTCACAATAACATACGCTCATTCGAAATTCCGTGGTTGACTAAAACAGACAATGTAAGCTTTCGCAATCCATTGATGCGGTGTTTTCCCACTTCTGTTCATGACTGCTTTTACCTGCTTGTATGAGAACAAACGAACCGACTGCAAATACATAATAAACATGTTACATTACACACAATATCTGTATATAGGGAAGAGCGGGGCAAAATGGGGTTTTTGGGCAAAACTAAATTTTCCAATAATTTTTGGATTGGACAAAGTGGCAAAATGGGGCAGAAAAGCCTGATGCACCGATGGGGCGAATTCGGGTATCGAAAAATTATTGAAAAATGACGTTTCGGCCCATGCCCCGTTTTGCCCCGCTGCCCCATTTTGCCCCGCTCCAGCCTACCTATATATGAAATTACGTAACTCCGCAATTGCCTTCGTTTCCAATCTGCCATAGCTGCACTTCGGTTAATTGATCTTACATCGCGAACGATCATCGATCTCTTGTCCCTGAGCGTCAAATACAGCCAGTTCTTCGCTTCCCCAGTTTGACGAAAGGAATACAACAACATTATTATTATTTTTTATGTATTTATTTTTTTTAATTTTGTATTTCATTTAAATTCGATCAGCTTAAAAGCAAGCGTGTACGATTCAAGGCTATCGCTTCGTACACGCAACGAAAGTTGAGGACGACCACCTCTCCGGCACCATTAAATTAAACAGTTCCCACCATATCATAGAGCAATGAGATTTTTCAACAAATTTTATTATTTAAAATTCTAGTATTTACAAACGAGTATATAAATTAAATGAACATTCCACTCATCAGCACCGTCGGGCTGTCGCTTCACTGCTTCATATGTTCCGGAGCGTGGGGGTGACAGTGACAGCGCGCTCTCGAGAATTCGCTTCTATGCCGCTCCGACCCATTGACATATCAATCATTCCGCTCGTTCATTCGGCCCCGAATCGATGTTCAACAAATAGCGCAAAAAAGAAAGATTAATAAAATGAATACAAAATAAAATAAAATCACATGAATAATTATCGAGGAAAAAAAGATTGATTGAAGATAAAAAAAAGAGAAAAAAGAGAAAAGTGACGGATAATGAGCGGAGGAAAGAAAAATCACGAGAGGGCGAGAGGATAGAGTGACAGAGGTTTTGCGGTGTGCATTTTTCTTTTTTTTTTTTTTTTACGAACGAAACTCATGTTCGGTCCTTCATCGATGCGTGTGAGCGCGTCGAAAACAACAAAAACAGAAAAGAATGGAAAAATTGTCGCTCGCACGAACGCGCTCGAAACGCTGAACGCGAATAATACATAGTAATAGTAATCATAATAATAACAATAATAATAATTCTATAAAGTTCAGCGTGAGGGTGTGTCTGTGTGTACAGCGACGTGACAGGATACAATAGGTACGAGTCGCGAATTGAGATAATTCGAATAGTTATAGTCGATAAATCCGGGAGTATTAAATTCATGAGAAAAAAAAAATGGTCGGTACCACAAAAAAATTTGTTACCGATGGAGTATCGAAATGACGAAGCTGGGCGCAATCTCTATAATCGGCATTGATATAGTCTGATAGGAAAAAAAAACGATTATTACACAGTTGAAATAAACTAGAGCGGAGGGGGTTGATCTGTGCGGTAATTTTTTCTTATTCCTCAGCGACAAGGCTACGTCTCTGGGGTGGTCGTCGAGTGCCATAGGCTGAAGGTTCAAGGGGCACGAGATAGGTAACTTTCTCGTTGCCCTCGGCCTCGCTCTCCTGCTGCTGCAGAATCGGTCTCTGTTTTCTGACGGGTCTTCTCTGTTGGGGAATCGCGTCGGAGTACGTGGAGTACTCCGGCCTGGGGGTCGGGGAGTTGTGTTTCTTGACGTAGTAACCGGTAGAGCTGGTTTCGTGGGCGTAGGGTCGCGGGGTAGGTCGTGCAGCATCGGGCACCGGTGTGACGGTATATCCGGCGTTAATGAGAGCATCGAGATCGGCCTGAGTCAAGGGAGTCTGAGATTTGGCCGCTGGAAGTCGAATGATCTGAGGAGAATTAAGCTGATCCTGTTCGATTATCTCCTCGATGGTGAGAGACTTTACCGGAGCTTTCTTGAGCAATCCGGACTGGGATACGTAGGTCGAAGCCTGAGATCCCTGTGGAATCTTGTGCTTGTGAGCCTGACGGGGCTGATTGACAGCCTGGAGTTCTTCGGCGGGCGGGGGTCGAGGAGCTGATCGAGGAACGTAGGATGAACCGGAAGTCTGATACTTCTGGACGTCGGAACTCGTGAAGTAGCTGTTGGGCGGTGGCAGCGGAGTGGAGCCGGAATTCGGCAGAAGATACTGGATGACCGGTGTATTCTCAGGGTCGCGTTGTCTTGCTTCGTGCTGAGCTCGGGCCGCAGCCGTGGCCTCCTTCTGAGCGTTGGCGCGGGCAGCCTGATGAGATTTGTACAAAGCTTGAGCCTGAGCATTCGCAATCGCCTGAGCTTGAGCCTGCGCGCGCAGCTGATTCTTCTCGAAATTGAGTGCGTAGTTGTGAGCATCCTCCTGAGCCTTCAGATGAGCCTGTTGCTGAGCCTGAAGAGCCAGAATAGCGTCGGCGTGCGCTTTGTATTCGGATGCTTCCTGAACCCTTCTCGCTTCGGCGGCCTCGGCTCTCTCCTGAGCCTTCAGCTTCGATCTGTAAGCGGTCTCCGGATCTCTGTACTCCTCCTCTATCTGCGCCTGACCGGCTTCGCTAACACCGGAGCCCTGACTAATCTGCTCGAGAGCGCTCTGCTGCCTTTGGCGGTCCAGCTCGATGGTCTGCTGCCTGTGACGTTCGTTGACAACACGAATCTGTTCGAGTGCAGCTTGCTGATGATTCGTGTGCGAAGCAGCTGATATTTTTTGGAAAGCGAGCGCCTGTGCCTGGGCGTTAGCCTGGGCCTGAGCGACGTTGTGAGCCGTATAGCCCTGAGAGTTCAATTGCGGATGAGCGGCGGGCTGCTGAGGTGCTTCGTAATACTGAGCCGACGGCCTGAACGGCTTCGCGGCCGGTTTAGCGTACTGCTGCTCCGAGACAGCTTGGTACTGAACCGGAGCTGGTTGGGCCGGCACGTATGCCTCCGGCACGTGCTGGGGCTGTTGCTGATAAGGTCCGCTCGTCTCGACGTGGTACTGCTCTTCCTGAACCGGTTCGACCGTCGGTTTCACGTATTGATTCTGATAGCCCAACGACTCCTGCGAGTACTGAGGATAGGCAGGCTGCTTTAACAGCCTCTTCGGTGGTCCACCGAGTTTAAACTCCTGGGCCTGATTGGCCGACACAAGTTGAAGCAACTCTTGCTCGAAAGTTCCAAGCTTCTGATCACCGTAAGCTGCGCCAGGGGCGAGTTGATAAGCCGGCGCCGCGGATCCAGCCGCGCTCAGTCTGGTATCACCATGTGATTGATAGTTAGCCTGAGCGTCGGCTTGCGCCTGGGCCTGAGGATGAAGAGCCAAACGTGGCCGAGGTGGAACCACAGCGGGAACTCTCCGATTCTGATAAGCCTGCTGCAACTGTTGCTGTTGTCTGGCGTAAGCCGGCAGCCTACGTGGCGGGGGTCCTGTTCTCGGTTGCTGTTGCGGAGGCGCCGAGTAAGCGTTCGGTTGCGCGTTCGTGTACTGCTCCAGGAAGCTCAGGTATTCGGGAGCCAACTGGAAAACATTAATTAGCAATTAGATACTGCACGTAAACCTCACTCGGCGCTTAATCGTGAGCGGTATGTCGGGTACATATGTTTTAATATGTTGCAAGCTAATTAGCTCGAATAGTTATTATTTAGCTCTTTCGCCGAGGTACGAGATGTAAGGGGTAACGAGCGTCAAGAATGTGATGAAGATTTCTCGAATTCTTGAAAAAAAAGAAAAAAAAAAAAACCTCCGGCGCAGCTCTCTCTCGTGATATATTGTTTATTCCTAAGTACAATTATCGATCAAACCCCCGTAAAGCGTGAAAATTAACTTTCTACAAATATTATAAGCTTCGACGAATAAGCGTTTCTTCCGGCGAGTGTCTCTTCTCTCAGACAGCTCTCTCCCTGCTCGCGGTATGTGCTCGATCATTACGGTAAATGGATTAAAAAAAAAATACAAATACGTATGTGACTTGATCGAATATCCTTTAGTGAACAAAATTCGCTTCTGCTAGGCGATAATGTGCCTTCGCGTAAGCACATTATTATTAGAAATCCACTTTCGCCTAACTCGAAGCTCTATCCTGTTCAGATATTCGACTTTCTACAATCTTGTCTCGATCGAACCTTGACTTACGCAATGTTAATCACAAATGCAGTGAAAAACAATGGAAAAAAAAGGAAAAAACGGAAATACAAATAAAAAGTATATAAAGGCGTGTTGCCCGATCTCACGCCTACGTCGACGACGTTCATCGAGTCATTGAGCTTCCAATACCTATGCTTTTATATTCGCCTACAAGTATATACGATAATCGTATGTATATACAAATCATATAAGTAGAGCGTTAATCCGCTCTAATAATGAGTCAGCCGTAACGGACGTTCGGTCGGGCGTTCGCGATCCCGGCAAGGCCGTGTACGTCATTTAGTAACTAATCAAGTTACATAGGGAAAGAGAGAGGACGGGTGATCGAGAGTGACCGATCGAAAACGATAAAGACAGCGCTTCGGGCACGATAATAATCGTCCGTCACTAGTCGCGCGGTGTGTTCTTGTGTCTGTCTCTCACGGACTTATCGAGATAGACGCGTTCAACGGGGGGGGAGGGGGAGGGGAGGGGGCGGATCTATGTTTAGTGCGACTTGTCGGAGCTCAAAGACCGGACCACTGCTGCTGTTGCTGGCTGTAAGAAACACACACGGGCAACAACAAATCTTGGGTGTGGTTTTACCGGTTCTCTTGGGTCGCGGGCGAGCACTTTGCCGATTAGAAGGCGAGCGAACTCTCCGGTTGATCTGTGTTGTATATACACCATGGCTATGTGCACAGAGGCGCTTGAGCCTGTGTCTACCGGCACGCTCGCTATTATGCAATGTATGCAAGACTGCGTGGCATTAACCGGAGCACGATCGAAACTCGATCCAAGAAAATAGCATGTACGGGAATATCGAGACAAAACGAGTCACCGGACGGGGGCAAGACGGTCTGAGGTCGAAAGGGGTCCCCACCCAAATTTCGAAGGGTTAACATCACGATGATATCTGGGATCTGTGACCATGAACGGCGGTTTCTGCTTTGTCAGAGAACGTACCGAGAACAAGCAACCGGGAAAGTGCAAGAATTGCAAAAAAAAATAAATAAATAAACGTCGAAGGCTCTTCGCAATTATCCGCGTCCTTGGAACCGAAGGAGAATTGTAAAACGAATTGTGCACGTGGCCGCGAGTTAGGGGGGAGGGAGTGGCTTTAACAGCGCGGATAGTTATCTACCGAGTTCTGCGGTTCGTTGTATTTATTTTTCTTTACATGTACAAGCCGCTTACACTAAAATCCTGCGACAGCTGTGCCCCGGGTATTCGAAGATAGTCGGGAAAATACCGGAGAGATCTGGAGGGCGAGAAAAAAATAAAAATTGCTCCAGTACTCCGTCTCGATCTTGCAACTGATTCGGGCAGCGCACGATTCGTTGTGACAGAGAGAAGTGCGCGGAGCACTTTTTTAAGCACTCACGAACTCAACGTACAGATTCTGTGAAAGAGCTTTCCGTCGGGTGGCAAACTCTGTCCACTGTATGCGCTCTACGTCAATCGTTGCCGCATTTACTTCCAGCCCGAACGCAGTTGCTGTTAACGAAGGTAGGAAGAACAAAAAAATAAGTTGAAAAAAAAGGGAAAAACAAGAAAAAAAGTTTTCCTTTATGGCTAGTCGACCGAGACGGTGTGTGCTAGTGATAGGCGGCCAATGGTCACGGTTGACCGACGTGCCGGACTCATACTCAGATCTCGGCCAGGCATGCGAATGCACCGTGCACTTTTCAAGCAATGCACTTCTCGCCGTCCTTACATCACTCACTTTTTGTGTGGGGACGTTATTGTGTGAGAAGAAAAATTACTCCGATCGATACGTAACGGTAGCAAAAAAAAGAAAGTAGAAAAATCAAATCAGAAGATCGCACGTCGCGTCTGTGTGACATTGAACGCGATCCCGATCTGTGGCCTCCGATGCGCTGTGCGGATCGTGGGAAAAATTTTAATAATAGCTTCGCACGGGTGAAAAAAGAAGAAACATATACGAAGAAAAACAAATTAATTGTATTAATGCATGTGTGTTGGATTGAATTTCCTTTTCGGAATTTCATCGCACGCATCCGTGTGTATCGTAACAACTGTATAATAATCATGTTTGCCGACTCCGATGAGTTCATCGCGTGTTCGATGCACCTATACGTGTATCGATGTGTTGCATCGTTAGCTCCTACACGTGTTATATCGCACGGTAATGATATGTGTACCGAAGGAGGCGAGTACTGCGACATAAATATAAAAAAAAAAACAGAAAAAAACGGCACAACGATTTTCCGCTTTCTCACCTCTTGCGCATCGTCGCCGTGACGTATTATGTACTGACTCGGCGATGCTCCGTAAACGGCACTCGCGCTGACCGGTGATCTCTTCGAGGGTTCCTTGACGTCGATCTCGAGAAGTACGACGTCGTCGGGACTCTCCGCCTTCTTCTCGGCAACGGAACCGGCCTCCTTCGCGACCGAGGTCGCTAATAAACCTGTAACAAAACGACAATTATCGAAGAAAAACAGTACGATAATGTTTAGCCATTAATATCGCGAGAAATTATATGAAAGTATAGGATCGATAATATTTTGTAAACTCGATGCTTTCGCAAAAAAAATGTTTAAATTTTTCCCCTCGTTCCTTCGCAATCAATCGAATTGTTTGGCTCGATATTTCTATTAATTTGAAGCTTTCCCGGGCCGTTATGGAGATTCCTTGTTGGTCCCCGATCGTGAGATCCTGGCCGAAACTGAATCGGCAGCAAGATCGTCGCGGGAAAGTTATACCATAGAGACGGACCGCTTCCTCGCTTATACCAGCGTGTAGCATCATAGTTCGAGCGGAGCAGGGAAAGTTGTGCGTCTCTTGGATTGCCGGTGCAGTTAGCTCTCGGTCTTCATGCCGTTGCGGCATGCATTGGCCTCTCCCGTAGTACTCGCCCGTTGCAGACCGAACAGCGGGAAACTTTTCCCACGCGGGTTTTGCGTTCAATTATGCGAACGAACGATGCTCGCTCGGTCTGCGATCGTCGAGGACGATAGTGCTGCGCGAGACAGAGAGGAAGAGAGCGACGGACGGGGACTAAACTCGAGTGCACAACTCCGATGTACGTTAATACTAAAGGGACGAGAGAAAATGAGAGAAAGAGTTGAACACGAGAGAGCGCTCAACGTAATTGATGCAACCACACCTGTATGTGCACTGGTTTTTCTTTTTGTCCCATTTCCCGCTTTACGTCGTGTTCCGTCAGATCGATAAGAGACGAGACGAATTAACAAAGAGATTTAAAAAAAACATTTTAACCGAGATGCGATTACTCGGGACGAGAAATGAGATTTAATTAGTAAGTAGAATTTATACAGGTCTCGCAGTCTATAAGTGTGGCGGCACGCGATAAATTTTCTTCCGAAGATTTATAATAATCGTAGCTATCTCGGTTGTTGCGAAATTATTGCGCGTTCGTCGGAACGAGTTCAATTCTCTGCCATTAGGGCGGAACATTAAATTAAATCTTCGTAGATAAAGAAAAACTCCGGAGTGCACGGTGAAGAAAGGAGCGGCCATTTGACAAGCATCTTTCGTCGACAAAGGCCCATAAATTTTATTCTATTTTTTTTTAAAGAAATTTATTTATAATTTTTAAAAAATGATAAATACGAGATGAATAAAACTTGCAGTCGTTTGCGAACAGCAAATGTTTGTCGAAGATACAAAGCTTTTTTTACCGTGCGCGAAATTGTTAATCCACGAAAAGAAACAAATAGTAAAAAAAAAAATCTGTCTCTCAGCGAGCAGGTGCAGTAATTAATTACCAGTGTGGAGCGTGCCGCTGAGATATGCTCCAATCTCAACGCAGAATCAAGTTTACGCCAGTCGCAAGTGCAGCTGTAATGTACCGCGTCGGCGGTCGTATCGTCTGTTTGCTTCCACGTGCCTCGGGGGTAGATGCTACCCGATGCATGAATCAACAAATACCAGACTTTAAATTACTAATTATCCCTTTTATTTCCTGCCGTACACACACACACACACACATACACAAGCTGGATTTCGATTAAATAAACAACTATGAGAGAACTATCCAGCGCGTGGATAGCACTAGCAACGACGGCAAAATAATCCAATTAATTATGTAACACCCCGAGCTCTTCCCGCTGATCAAGAAATAACTTCCGGTCTCTTGATTACTTCCCCTCACGATCGTCGGAGAGCCGCCAATGTATAATTCCCCACGATCCGGCTAATAGACCACTCTTACCGCGAAATCTCTGCCGATTCTATCAGCTCGAAAAACTGACTGGAAGCGAGACTTTCCGTTTCTAATAAAAATTGTTGTTGTCGACGAAATTAACGTCAATTTCCCGAGACAATGGCGCAAAATGTTTATCTTCACGATTGTAAAAAAAATCTCTTTTATCGAGGTTCTTGAATCCCAAGCGGGTGGAGTTACTTCGAGGATACGGAGCAGTGCCGCGCTTAACTTCCGGTACGAAGAAAGGAGCTCTCCCGGTGGGACTACGTTGTGCTGTAACAGAATATAAGTTGCAATTCAAGCGAAACTAATTGTTTCGAAGTCGCGAGGCGCGCTTGCACGACTTCCATAATAAATCGTCGCTTCGATAAGAATCGCGAGCCAATTCCTGGCGCATAAGCACACGGACGCATAGACACGTCTATCTAGCTCCAGACGCAGGGACCGCAGGTGGTGCATCGGGGTATTGGAACTGCCATGGATGGATGCAGAACTTTTATATATATAGATATATACAAATAGTTTTATACTGTAGCGTGTAACATACTATGCGGCGTATGCTCCCGCGTGAACCGGAAGACTTTCACGCAGTCACCGGTGCATTTCCTGCAAGTGGATATATCCGTGCCAGGGTGCACGACGGCGGCGTGTAAAAATTAACCTGCTCTCGCTGATTCCGTTCCATGGTCTTGTCCGAGCATGAATCGATGGACGTGGTCGGACACGGTGCCCACGTCCGGTCGAAGAAATCGATATTGTACTCTCGCCTCTCGCTTATCCGTCCCGTGTCCGCAATTAATTTAATTGCAATCAATCGGGATTCAATGAAGCGCCCCGCGGGCCGGTGCCTTATTATCAGAAAATAACGGGTCCCCCTGGGGCCGCGCGTCGACGAGCCCCCGTGCGAACCGGAAACTTCGCATGCATCGAGTGTCATGTTCGCCTCTCGTGTGAAATACCTCAACGGGAAAAATGAGGGTGCGACGAGATATTACGAAAAATTATTTCTCCGCTATCCTGTCTTGCCCCGTCCTTGCCTGTACAACGCAACCGTTGTTATATATACACACAGGTAGTGAAAACAGTATCTCCATTCACAGTCGCGTATACAAGAGAGGTTGGAGGATTACACCCGAGAACTCTGTGTATCTCGCTTCGGATAAGAAACCGCTCGGTAACTTAACGCATGAAGAACTTTTGCGCTCAGCGGGACCGGTCAATAATGGGTCGACGACGAGGTCGAGGGAACACTGCTGTGAGAGTGCTCTCCTCGCCCGAGACTATTGCAACGAATCGCAATCGTGACTCTGTACCTTCTTTTTCTATTATCTCAATTTTATTTTTACATACAATTGTGTGTATTACCGAACGACAAGCAGGCGCATAGGAAAAGGTTACACGTCCGAGTGTATTGTATCTCGGTTCTCTCTGGACCCGTTGTACGACGATTGGGATTTGCAAAGGCACCACGACACGACAGATCGCGAGGAAAACGACAGAGCCGACGCGTCGTGATACTGCACTCTCTTGAAAACCTTGCCTTCTGCTTTCGCGATCCGTTCCGTACAGTTCGCTACATTCCGACGATAGCCTGCCGGTTATAAAGCTTACGCAACGATATATAGGAAATAGGTCGGCCCCGGTCCTGACTCGGATATCTCACTCCCTCGAGGGCCCGAAGCACTCTCGACTTTTCCGCTATTCTCGACCGCGATATTACACAGAATAGAAAAAAAATATATATAGACACTCGTCGACATCGGAGAACAAATCCGCGACCTGGGCCGGGCACGCGGTTAACGTAATCCGATACGCCAGCTATATCTTCTCGCCTCGCAGGTATCCACTGACAGTTAATATTTTGTTCATTGAATTACTTCGGTCTCGGCGGTATTGTACATTAACAGTTTGTACCAGTTTGTAACAGTTAAAAGTACGACGCGAGAGATTCCTCGCTGTCGCGACTAGGGAAGGGGTGGGGGCAAAAACGGACCGCTGTTTGATATGAGACCGCTTTCGTGCGGTTCTGGGAAATAATGATAACAAAAAAAAAGTTCATTTCGGCCCAAGTTTCTATTTTACCCCGCTTTGCCCTGTAACGTAACGAGGGAGATGGAAGTTGTGCACACAGGCTGTGATGTATAGCTACATCAGTCGACCTGCACGGTTCCGGTATTCGATCACACTTGGACAGCGTAACTTGTGAGCTCTCGCTGGGGCTGCCCGAGGAGACACGTAATTAACGGTCTAACGTCGAGGAGCAAAGAAAGAAAGGTGAAGGAGGGGAAGGCAATAGAGCGTAATGCACCGCGGAGAGGACGTCATCGGGAGTGAGTTTCTTAGCTGCGTTGGTGCAACTGGAATTCCCGGAAGCTGGGAGGATACACTAATGTCGAATAAATATTGGAATTCTACGAGCCGCGCGGAGAGATCGCCGCAATGATGAAACTGGATGTCGACGCAACCAAGATTTTAAAAATAATAATAATTAAGTATCGACATGTATCTCACGTATGTGTGAAAGTCTGATCTCGAGTATCATAGACGGTATACATTATGGAATAATAAGCCGAAGCGAATAAGTCTCTCACGATTCTTCGAGGCTGCCTCACGCACGGGGCTTCCACGTGACGACGCAATTCGTCCGGTTGGGCAATGCGTGCGATTCGTAGGTTACCGACTTGCTGTACGCACAAAGATACATTATATACGCGGGTTCGCAATGATCGCGTTGAGTAATATCCTCCTATCTCATTGTTACTAATCCTTGGCTAATGAAACTCCCCCCGTCGTGTGAGTCATACCTGCGAGAGAAGTGACTCCATATTTTTTAAATTTTCTTTTCTTCGCCGCATACATTCCTGAGTGGTTTGTCAACAGTGCACCCACCCGTCCAACAAACTCACATTCCATCGTTTACACTGATATTCCATCAAATTTCCGCATATTCAAATAATTTTATTAATGAGCCAAACAAGTTTCTCGCATCGCTATGCAACGAGATAAAAATCAATGCCTGTAGTAGAGAAGAAGCAAAAAGGCGAACGAGAACCGTCTATTTATGGGTATTTAATTGCCCCATCCGAGGGTTACCGGCGAGAGTCGAAATGCAGACAGTAGTCTCGGTCAATCAGCATCAGACGCGTCTCGCGCGGAAGAAAGTGTTTCGGCCGTGGCGTCGAGGAAATGGGGAAAGTCCAGCGATACGTATACCGTGGCTCGGCAGGTAGCAGACGATTATAGGAAGCATCGCGAGATCCTTGCCCCCGAACGCCCATACGTATGAGCATCGTAAGCACCGTTCTCTATATAGTCTGTAAAATAGTAGGTTTATATGTATATCCCCGAGAGATACGTAATCCACCGCGCCCGAGACGCCCATTCGTGAACTATTCATTCTGCGTAATATATTGTAAGAATTTATCGCAGCCACAGAACGGGGGTTCATTGGCCGCGAATTTTTCACCGTGAATGAGAGATTAATGAAGTGGAAAGAGAATAAACGAGTGCCGGCACGGCCGCTTTCCGAACAATGTCTGACAAAGACGAACTTTATCTACTGGCGGCAGCCCGTTGATTCACAGCCGGTCTGTACACAGCGATCTCGAACTTCTCGCCTCGGAGTTCCGTTATATCGGCTCTTGTACACACTTTATCCTTCGATGCGTCGCGAATGTATACGGACTTGTTTCCCCTTCCCCGTTAACTCATTATCGTGCGTCTCATATCGAAAGGTTCGATCGAGGATGCATAGAGAAATTTTGCAGAAAAGAGATTGACAATCGTGACGCGTTACGCGTCCGATAACTTATCCTCAGGCAATACTCTCGCGACGACTCTCTTCCTCTCTCGTTTCACAAAATTCATAACCGGAGATTATTTAACCTCTCCCATCCCGCATTCTCGGTACAGCCATGTTCCACGGAAAACGTGACGGAAATATTGAGGCTGGATAAATTATTCCAGCTAATTTATTATTCTTTCATGATGCATAAGAATGCGCGAGAGCCATGGTCTTGCGGAGTTGTGGCGAATTTAATCCCGAATAACGAGGATAGCCTGGTGGGGTGACCGCCACCGGTGGTCAGGCAAGCCGCCGCACACAACAGTGAACACAGGCACTCGGGCAGACACACTGTGTGCTCTCATTACCGGAGCAGCAGACAGCGGAGAGGCAGCGCAGCGGTACCCGAGAACTCGAGAGCTCGGACGGCCATTATCCTTTTCACTTTCCGCTCGGGCGTTTCGACGTCCTTCGGCAACTTCCGTCTCCACCGTTTGCGGGGTGTGCTTGCACATGCACCGGTGGCTTTTGCTGTCGCCCAGTGTGCCACAGCGATGCAATTGCACCAGCAGATGCCAGAGTACGGAGTCACCCACACCTGACTCCACTCGCGACTGTTCGTATTAATCTAACGTAACAATGCTGATACCAGCAATGTTTAATGGCAGTGGAGCGACGTCAGCTTGCCCCTGACGCTTGCCACTGGGTCCGTTTAATCGTGCAGACCATTAACAAACGGTAAATAATTCATGAAAATTGGCGTCAACGTCAATTTTACAAATTTAAGTTCGAACAAATGTTGGAAAGGTTTTGTGCATTCGAAACTCGGCCACAAGACAACCTATTGTACTTTGAAAGAAATTTTGGGTAAAAAAATAAAGCAAAGAATTCCCGAACATCGGTTTGAATCCTCCGGGGGTGTACCGTGGCACTTGATAATGTTTCATCGAGCCAATAGGGTAGTCCGACGAGAGCTGTGCTTCCAAAGGTTAAAGTCATGAATACCCATCGGGGACACTTATTCACGACGGACTTTAATTTTTTTTACCGCATCCGAAGCACACATTGTGGCAAATCGATCAATCTCGCTCGTCGACAGTACCGCTCGTTTTCTTCGGTATGCAGTGCAGAAAGGAATATGTGTGCCACAGGCACACGATATTCTAGCAAAAGTGAGATAGCGGCGTGTAGGTACCAGCGGCAAGCGAGCTGAGAAGTTCCTAGAGCAGCCCCGCCGGTTAGAAAGGCGATCGACCGACCTGACTCTCTTAAGCATACAGGTACGCAGACTTCTGGTATATCCTATGTACTGGATTCGTTCGTGTACACGGTATATATGCAGCATGCAGTTTCAAAGCTTGCCCAATCGGCGATACACACAGCCGACCGACCCTGTTCCTGTGTGTGTGGGATATTTCGCGACCGCCCTCGTTTTACCGTTTCCACAGGCTCCCTCCCTCGACTCTCACTGTATCCCTCTATGTGTATTCTCGACTTCGTTCTTTTTTCTATTTCTCCCGTTTTTCATATATGCGATTAAAAAAAAAAAGAAAATTGTACGCGTAGCAAAAATTTTCTGTCGCCTGGAGCCATGCGACCGTAGCGTTGAACCGGAGCCAGACAAGCTCGGACGTGGACACAACCAGCAAACCGATATACAGAGAGAGCAAGGAGATTTTATGATCCCTCTGGCTCTAACACAAGAGAGCAGTAAAGACGATTTACGCGCCTGTTCGAGAGAAAGTTCTCTAGTTTTGCCGCTCAAGAGTGTAACTACACTAGCGATAGTGGAAGTTTGCACCAGAGTGGGATACCGCAGAGTTTGTCTCTCGGAGTCTCGAGGCCCGAACGATGAATTACCGGCAACAAGGAGTCACCGACTGTGCGAATCAAACACGCGACTCTGAGTCGAAGAGTAAATATATATCCGTCAACTGTTTTTACAAAAATATATACA
The DNA here is from genome assembly GCA_030522725.1 of Ichneumoninae sp. B BG-2022a. Classification (NCBI taxonomy): domain Eukaryota; kingdom Metazoa; phylum Arthropoda; class Insecta; order Hymenoptera; family Ichneumonidae; species Ichneumoninae sp. B BG-2022a. The sequence continues at coordinate 61,636 of JAPYZD010000123.1, read as the reverse complement.
ACTTACATGGATGTATAATAGATGGATATTTTTAACTCTGTCCACCAAATGTGTAACAAGTAAAAGTGAGAGTCACCCAGACAAAATTTCCGGTCGGGCGAGTGCACCGATAATTTAACTCGGCTCTAATACGAATTCAGCTCACATATCGTGATCACGCACACGATTATTCGTTGTCTCTCCGCGTTATAGGAAAGTTGTCTCTGGCTCGTGCCTGAATCGTAATCGTTCAACCGAGCAACTTGCGTATATAGATAGATAGTGGAATAAATATGTGTGTGTGTGTGTGTGTGTGTGTGTGTGCGCGCGCGTGTGTGTGTATGTACATATACATAATATACATTGTAGGTTAAAGAATCGGCGTAACAGCGCCGGGAGGCTTATAAATAATAGATACGAATTTTATCGGGTGAATTAATGTGCACAGCACCTAGACGACGAATGGTGTATATTCTGCACGATTTCGATCTCCGATATCTATTTTTCTCTTTCAATTCCATTTTTCATATCTCTCGTTCCCTCTCTGTCCTCGAAAAATATTACGTGCACACAAACGTGTAACGTGCTTGTTTTCGCGAATTTATGTACAATCTCGCGAGCGGTTAACAGACAATTCCGAGTTTATGACATCGACTTATTATTCTCTTCTTCCCGCGATTATCTCGGTAACAATAAACTCAGAAACCGAGGCGAATTGTTTCTCCTCGGAATTGCTTCTGTGTTTCGTGAAACTTTCACGCGTCGATTTCTTTCTTTATTTCACTTTTACGATCAATGAGGCTACATTAAAATGGCACTTTTTTAATTTTTCGGATACTGACACTGGTGGATCTTTTTTTATTTAAGCGAAGACAAGTATGAAGATTTCACGACACTCGGGTCAACGTCGAATGAATAATCGATTGATCGATCGACCGCAAAAGAATTGCGGTTCATCGATCGAATAAAGGTGAATCTCCGCGCGCGCGCGTTTACGAAGATGTTCACGAGGGAAATAACAAAAATAAGAAAAAATTGATGATGATGGGATTTAAAACTCTGTGCACTCACCTGCGAGTATGAGTAGCCACATGGTGAACAAATATTGGGTGACGGAGATCGCCGGGAGAATGTACGATGGAAGTAGTCTCCCCGTGGCTTTATAGACCCAGGGGAAAGGCCGCGCCTGATCCGACCCAGGTGGGGTACTCGCTCGCACTCGCGACGTTGCTTTCGGCTCACAGCCGTCTCTCGGACGCTCTCGCGATCCCGAGTCGCGTTTTTCGCGGATTCCCCCAATAGGGACTACTTTTTTTTATCCCGCCTACGTCCCGAGGTACTACATCCGGGCAGGGTCCAACTGCTTCCGGCCCACGGGATCGCTCAAGTTCTTGACGAACAGAAACATTTGTCGATAACAAAAAATGCACATAAACAGTTTTATTATCCATTTTATTTTATAGGCTAAGAAACTTTTAGTCACGAGACTATGAAGGTCGATGAGTTTATAGAACAAATAAAAATAAATCCGGCGATGCGGTCCGTTGCATAAATATTATTCTGCAAGAAGCTTCGAGACCTAGATGGATAGATCGATTTGTTTATGCGTGTTCTGGTGCATAAGCCTCCTCAGAACACTGTGCCACGAGGTACACAATCATGTCACAAGCGTAACCTGTAGCGCAACAACTGTATTTAATCCGAAAGAACACCAAATGAAAATAACAATGTGAAAAGAATATGAAACAAAAATAACATCAGATAAAAACAAAAATGTGGAAGATAAGTGACCTTCTAAAGTGTGAAAAAAAATCCTAATATGAAAATAAAAATTTGTAGACCGAATATAGAAATTTGTTGAAAAATGAAACTCATACAACTTTTTTGTATTCATATCTAGAGATTTTTACACACGACCAGAACACTGTTGCGAACATACAATCGTGAGGGTTTTTTGTCCAATTTCTTTACCCCCGTGAAAAAATAAAAATAAAATAATTTGTTTCCCAATATCGATGGACCACCTCCTCCTCTTCATTCGCAAACCAATAGCGACTTATCGGAAATTCGCTCCACCGATATCGCTGAGATTTTCGAACGAACCCAATATAATACGTGATGAAAATTGTCTTCCAGTGTCGTTACACTTTATTTGGCGCATCTTTATCTCCACTTAAAAGATTATTCGAGTCCATGGTTAATGGACGTGATAGGTTAAACCGAGTGTTCCACCGATCATTCTCATGTACCGATAGACAATAATATTTCCATTAAAATCATCGGCAAGAAAGCTTCGCGTGGAGACACGGTGAAGCAGATCTATACATTGAACGAGATGCAATGCGTTCAGCGATTTCTAAAATAGATCATCGATGCATCGAAAGCGGAGAGGAGACAGCGTCGTCGCTCGGGGGGGGGTGAAGGGTTAGAGGCATGCTCTGTGTTTCAGTTGCATCATATCGCTCGGCACACACGCCCACGACAAGGATTTCTCATGGCGCCTTATAACCAAGCCACTACCACAACTGTATATATATATATATGTGTGTGTACTTTTTTTCCTCCCCCGCGTCGCCGTGTCCGCTCCAAACTATGCTTGCCATTTAATAGTATAGAACCGCGTTTACAGTAATCTATTACTGCATAATACATTGTGCGCGTGTACATCCGTGGTGTTGTTGTACGTGTCGTATAGGTGTGCAAAGTCGGTGAGCTCGGGTAAGCGGGTTACCGGGGAGACCGTGATATAAATGGGCGTCCATGCTTCAACACGAGCCGCCGTGGGAAAGGTAATCGGTCAAAGGAAATGCAGGCGGCTCTTGAGTCGGCCCTCGAGCAGGAGCGCTAAACCGAACCAAGTGCGAAAAATCCGCTACACACGTACTATTACGTATTATTGCACGTACACAGCTGTTTAATACTTCTCGCTGGGGTAAAGTGTAAATGCGATAAAAAAAGGATAAATAACATGAAACAAAAAAGCAACGCCGAGATAAGTACCGTACGAGGGACCTTTAATAGTTCTCAAAAGTATATCAATTCGCGGGCGGAATAGTGGGGTACAGTGTGCAAGTTTTTTTTCGCAAATGGAATGTTCCTTTCCTGTTAAGGCATACCCGTGGTTTGATCGCCATCGATCCAATGACCAAAGCCTTTCGATCAAATTTCCAAGATAGTTTTAAAATAAAACGATCAGATCACCGAGGCATCGGTAATCACAATTTGTTTCTCATTTTTCTTTTCACACAGCGGCGTTGGCTGCAAGTCGTAACGGAACTGTGTGCCCTACTCTCGCCTATCTCAATCCAGGGTTCTAACCCCCCCGATATGTCATTTATTAATTGCATACTTCATGCCTCTGATTTACGTCCGTTCTATATAGTTGTATTGTAATAAAGGGAGGTATAGTACGATCCGTTGAAGTACACATCCGGAACCTTTGGCCACTTTTACCCACGTATGTACCGTTATAAGAACATTTACCCGACTAGGTACATTCCCCCCCGGTTAAGTCATTTCTCAACCGGCGAGACTGAGACTAACTGTTGCTGTGCGGCCTTGAGAACGATGCAGGAGTTTAACGTTATTCAGCGAACCGATGTGAGCGCAGTAGAATTTCCGAGTCGGAGAGAACGACAGAACGCGGGAGAGCGAGAGCTCTCGAAGAGAAATGAATATGCTGGATATAGCGGATATTACAGGGGTTACTTTTACTCTCCACCGCGGCATGAGATCCGGTAGGTCGCGTCCAACTCCGCCTGTGAATCAGAGAATCTGGGCGAGTGAGAAATTCGCTTGGGACACGGATCTGGCGGGGGGGGGGGGGGGGGGGGGGGAGGGGGGGGGAGGGGGGGGGGGGGGGGGGGGGGGGGGGGGGGGGGGGGGTGCTTAACACCTAGCAATCATACACTTTTACTATCAACGCGCCTTCGCGTTATTTCTAATAACGCCTGCGCCTAATAACGCGCAGGCACATATGAGCGTACTTCCCAACCAAACGTCGAAACGATTTCAGGCTTACTAATAGATAAAACGTAACATTAATACAGAAATTTGTTTCCATCGATGTTGAGGGTGATTAGATGAGATAGTCTTTTAGCTGCTTGTTAATTTTTACTTTTTATTTTATTAATCTTTTGCGGCTGGAGCAACAGTTCGAAGAGAGTAATCACACTCTCTCACGGCACATGAGCGGCCAATTAATTTTATGCAACGTTCGTACGCGAATGATATATACGGTGCAACGAACTAAAATAATACGCGTAATATTTTATTTCTCGAATAAATATTAATCCCGGTGGATGATAAATATTGTGTTTGAAGAGGGAAAGCCGAGACTCGACTATTATTTTTTTCGGACATTAAAAAACATTAGCACTCAGTGGTGGAGAAGGGAGACAATGGCACGGTCCCGGAGCTGTTTGCTCAAATGTGGAAATAGTGAAAAAAATCTCGGTGGAACCAGGGAAATTTTCGTGCGAAATAATGGATAAATGTGGGAGAAGAAGAGAGAAATAGGGCCGGCGATTTTTCGGGTCTCGACCCGCGGCTGCTGAAATCTCAACGAAGGAACCATCAGGCAGGCAGTGTAATGCACTCGTCCGCATTAAATTTTCAAATCTTCTCCGCCAACCCTTTACACCGGTTTGCTTGTATTCACGGCGAGGATTGTATACGTTGCTCTTGAACGGTGGAAAACCGTATATACAGGGTGGCCACTTTAATGGAAAACCTTAGAAATGTTTATAACATTTTGTCGATTTCAAGGAATGGCGAAATATTGTTGATGAACCGACAAATATCGAGGAAAATAATCGCTCTCGCGCGACAGCCTAAAGAGCTCGGAAAAATGTTGGCAGGGAAATTTCAGAAAAGTTTTCTCATCAAATTTATAGGCCACTCTGTATATAACTACCTGCCCGCTGTACACGCTCGTGAATAGTTTACCGGTGTATATGGTCCCATTCGCCCTTATGAAATAACAAAACTTACCGTACTTACACTAAACATACAACGCAGACCCCCTCCCAACGCCTCTCAGCTTAGATGCCTCTCAACGTACGTTGAGAGGCATCTAAGCTGTTCTCCATTCTCATCATACATATATTCGTGGAAAAGATCATAATTCGATCGGTCTCGTTTCTTCCGACATATTAATAGTCGAAAAGTAGAACGCTTTGGCAAGAGAGCGAGCCGAGTAGACGATAAAGTCTGCCTTGGTTCGCCGTTGTTCGAATATAATTGTTACATGAAATAATTAATTCTTTGTGCAAGGGGGAGGCGTTATAAAATTAAATGGTGGGAAAGGGTGAGAGAGTGCCGAGTGTGCACGGAGGATAAAGGGAGAGGCCGGTAAATAGTTGCTACCTTCCGGCGTTACGAAAACTCCACCGTGCAGCACAAACAAATGTCCCAACCTCGGGGAATGTGTGGCGAGACATCGGTTATGATTATGTGCACGTTAGTTTTCTTTGCTACAACGACGACGAAGAGAACTCGACCGGAAGTCACGGTCTCGCAGTTAACTATCATTTTTCTTTTTCGTAAATTTTTTATATCGCCCACTCATATAAAAGTTAATTTTTTTTTCATTTGGATTATACGTAGTTAATAAGTTGCTCAGAGTGGCTCAGACGGGAGGCGTTTTTTCTCGTTACGCCTGTATCTTGTCGCCTCATCCATTCGCGACTCGATAGTCTTCTCAGTGGAGACGCCTCTGTTTTTCTCGCGCTTCACCGTTCCGCCGCGCCAGGGAAAGAAAATTGTGGGAGAGAGCGATATATTGTTGTCGTATAACGTATGTATAGCAACTGTACTCGTGGGATTTTACTCTCAAAGTTGTGCAAATCGGGTAAGTTACCGCCCAGTCGTGGAGAACTCCATGCACCGGTATATACGTTTGTTACTATGTGCCTGTGTCTGCCCCCTCCGTGTCTTACGCAAATCTCGACACCGTTGTTTATTAGGCTCGTTACACTCAGATTATAACTCTCGTTAACAGAATATCCCTCGAGGTGGCACAAAAAAAATGTCGATTTACATTTTATCATTTCAATATAATCGAATTCGTTTTGGCTTCCTATTTGATTAATCGTATCCTCGTCGAATGTACTCTCTATAATGTACATTGAAAATAATCGAAAGAGAATGCACTCTCGCGGGAGAAATTGAAGACCATGTAGCCTTGCATAAATTTGCACACATTGTAAATGAAACAAAAAATATAATAAGACTGTTAGCGTATTAGAGCGGCAAGATAAGATCCATTTGACGTCACAGCTGGTGGTGGTAACCAGCTGCTGCTACGCTTACGGACTCTCCAAGGGTCGATATCACACCGGATAACGCGTGAACGCCTCTAGCTGTATACATTCGACTCTATGTATATATATGTATACAGTGAGAGTGCCTGAGTGACCTATCCCTTATTGCCAACGAGCTATTGTAACAAGAGTCAGACAGGAGAGCGTAATGGTGCGATTTCATAGCACGTTTGAGGCTAGTTTTGTTGTACGGGAATCGAGTGAGACCGATCGATACCGCAATTTTTTTTTTTTCTGTTTCCTATGCGATCGGCTGCAGGTCAAACCAGGACTTCGACGAAATGCCGTCGTGCAAGCGTGTCCACGTTGGCGCACGGCTCCCAACCTCCCCGGTCACGATCTCGCCACGATCCCCGGCTATCGCGAACCAAACCGGCTCCCAACAAACGTCCTCGACTTTCCTCCTACGCCCTCCGTAGGTGCCCGCTACCACCGAGCCAGAAACGCCCTTGCGAGAAACACTGCGAATGAAATCGGAACAGTGTGCAGTAGTCGTGCAACGCTTGAATCAGACGTCTGAATTAGCGGCAGACCAGACGGACGGTGACGAGTTCGGGCTCGAGCGATTGTTCCACGCATCCCGTAAACCAGTCATATCGTCAGATGTAGATGATCCTTCGATTTTGTCGCCACATTTTCAATTGTTTTTTTTTTTTCTTCATCGTTGATGAACATTTTAGTTAAATTTAGCGTGAAAAGTAGAGTCGAAGAATCAAGCAAAAGCATGGTTTCTTTATTTGTAATAATGTACATGCTGGCCAGTAGAAAAACGAAAAATTCTAAACACTAATGGATTTTTTTTTTTCTTAAGAGCCTCGTATTGAAAAAAATTTTGTACAATTAAAAAACGACGATCTTGAGCCTGTCGCGAAGAATCTCGTCCTTCTTTGCTTTCGGCACGAAGGGATTCGTCGTAGCATCGCCGTTTAGTCTGAAAAGGAGAGAGGATTACGATTACTCGACATTAGATCGACATTCACTCGATACTTTCATCGAGGACAATTTACCTGTACGAATTGTGGGCGTTTGCACAATTGACGTTGTACCACCAGTCACAGGCGAATTCCTTCTGATTGAATAGCGTTCCGTTGCTGCAGAGGAAAGAAGCCCCCTGATCGCCCTCCCGTCCATCGTGGCAAACGTGATAAGCCTACAACGTAAATACCGTAATAGTAATTAATTCTTGGTATAATACAATTAACCCTGTGACGTCTAAAGTGCCATAAAAAAATCAACAGAAATAAGGCTTCAGACTTGTGAGGTTAAACAAGAATTTATGAAAATCCTCTTCGGTGAGAAAACCGTGGATATTTTTCAGGACCAACGTATGCGCGTCCGATATCCATTGACTCTCGGGTATTGGACATAAAGTCGAAAAATACGGAATCCACGACTGATGTACCAATGAACCGCTAATTATTGAGCATTAACGCTCAAGAGAGTCAGGGTGTGCTGGCTAGGAGAAACACATGGAAACCGATAGGGTTCTCTGCTTGGCTCTCGAATGTCTCGCCGAACACTCGAACGATAATCAACGATCGGCGTTTACCTGACCGGCAGGCCCCCCGAACTGAGCAATATCAGTCGATATACAGCAACGTTTACGAAATGGGCAGAGCTCGGAATTTCCCAACTCCTTAATACTCCTAGCTCCTACAGTATGTATCTCGCAGGAGCTTATAGCCACAGTAGTTAGCGTGCAGTTAAAACCTTCCTCTCCTCCGCAATACTGGTATTAATTTTAAACGTACTCCGTAAGAAACTACGCGATTTTAAACCGGGAGGTAAAATCGCTCCAATTTCTCCGGCAATAGCTGTACCTATAACTTTGGCTCACGTTTATAATCGATCCTCCCGACGGGAGCTTGAGACACCGATTTTGTGGGTATCGATGTTTCGGCCTATCTTAGAGGCAAAACGGTCCATTACAAAAAAAATTCTCGAGGCGTGGAAGGGAAAAAAGGACTCTTCTCGTCTTAAAAAAATAAGGACTTGTCCCGCCTTGGCTGGAAAACATGCAGGCGGAGGAACATGGATGTGACATAAGCGGGCATGTCCCTCGAATTTTCCCAATTTTCGTAGTGGTCTGTTTTGCCCCGCTGCCCCTCCCCCCAATAAGTACAGTTACAGCTTAAACTGCGCCGCTACTTAGTATCTTTGCCTGGCGATTGAGGATAGAAACTTACAGTGCAATATGTATCGTAACCTTAGGTAACAGTGTGTATCCCCTTGTGGGTGTCTTTCACCCGCGCGATCGACGCGGCCGACGTTCGCCTTCCAACTCGCCTTGAGGCCTTTCCAGCAATATATAGTATGTATCACAGGCCTTCTATTACATAACGAGATTTAGCTCCAATTCTCGAATCTTTCTCCGCCGCGTCAACGTCAAAATCGTTCCCGATGAAATCATTAAAATATCCTTCCAGAGATTGATCGTTCGATTTCCGAAGATCACCAAAGAGTTGAACGATTAAATTTGTATATAAGTATATTTATGTCAAGGAAAAAAATATTGAATATTTTTGTAATCCATGAAAAGGAAAGTCGGGAGACTTTTCACGATATCTGCTGTTATTCGAAAGTCGTGAGTATAATTCGCCAAAGTGTTAATTCATTTTACAATGGCGCTGCAGATCATCGGAGGAGACAGTGTATATACTGTCCCATCTAACTTTGATTATTCTCCAAACGACCTTATTCGGGCTACGTGTCTACGTACACAGAGTCGTCTTAGCCTCAAAGTTCTCTTGCTGTCAAACCTTTTTCAACTACCTTCATTCTACGCCTATCCACCGGTGTGGTTTTCCAATATTTCGTAAGGCAAGCGTAATGGGAATTCGCAGGCAATTATTAGCCGGTCTCCCTCCCTCTACCATTATTCTATTCTTAAATGCGTGCAATAGAATAGTCGCAGCGCCGTTAGCAACGGTCTTCCGCGTTGCACAATGGGAGCTAACCCGCCGGCTACGATGACGACGACCAGCGGTCGTCCCACTTCCTTTTAGGCGCTAGCTCCACTTATTTTCATTCACTTATCTTTTTCTTTTTTTTTCCTCTTCCACTCTTTCTTTCCTTTGAAATTCTACGGATATCGCGCGAACCCATTGAACGCTCTCATTTGGTACACGTTATTTCTACCTACATTATCGATATCGAGAGTACGTATGCCCGGTCGCGATATTGTCCGTTCCTTTGAGTACTTTCATCGACTCGAACGGCGAGACCTTGCACACCCGATTACTCCATTTGCATTCCGAGCGTACGTTCTCGGCACCCTTTTCATGCCGAACTATTCGATCGTGGAATACGTGCCGTTCGTACTGTGGCTTATATTTCAATCAAACCGATTCACGAATTCACGGAATATATATTTTTTCACCCAGTATAACTATTATACACCGAATTATGTGGAATATTTTATCTCCTAGAATACAACTACTCCCAACTTATTAAGGTTATTCACTAACTTGCTTAAAAACCTTTTGCTATCTTTTCGTTGATTTTTTTTTTCTGCTCGAAAAAAAAGTTATTGATTTCCAATCGTCGAGGCCCTCTCCCCTTAAGCGAACTAAGAAATAAACAATTTGCTCACCTGACATCCAGTCTCGATATTGGCGTACATGCCGGGCAGATACGGGACTCCGGCGCAAGAGAAGCTCGTCTTCGGCACGGTGTGATAGATCGGAAAATCTATACCCGGCACACCGGGTATTTTGGAAAAATCTTGCTCGTCCTTCTTCGGCTTCTTTTTCGCGACGACCGGTTTCTGATACTGGGGGATTGGTTTCGGGTGCTGTGGAACCGGCTTCTGATACTGAATGACCGGCTTCTCGTACTGAACAATCGGCTGTTCGTAGCGAGGCTCCTCGTACTGGTCCCGATACTGTGACTGCTGATGATCCTGGTACTGAGCCTGTGGCTGCTGATGATCCTGGTACTGAACCTGTGGCTGCTGATGATCATGGTACTGAGCCTGTGGCTGCTGATGATCCTCGTACTGATTTTGATCCTGATACTTTCCGTCCCGATAGTTCTGATACTGCGCCGGCGGCTGTTGATCGTAATCGTCGTAGACATTGATTCTGAATCGATGATCCTGAACAGATGCAAAAAAAAACGTTTGATCGGGTGTTTACACGGTGAGTTAAGCAGGATAGTTGACAGTGGTATTTTCGGGCCAGTGCCTTCGACCACAAACTGATCGTTTTCTTCTGTAACTTCGATAGGACATTGAACACGGAGTGTTTCAACGCTTGGACGAATCTCACCTGGTGCAAAAAGCATCGATGATCGAGAAAGTCGTGTCGCTTTGAGAGGAATTTATTTCAATTTATGTGTTTATTTTATTTTTTTGTCGTTGTGAAGGTTATATTTAGCTTGGTATGGTGAAGCGATAGGATGATACGATCAGAATTGATAGATTATTCGAACTAAATAGCTTATTTCAGTCACGTGTCGCGAGCACGAGTTAGAAACTCGCCGGGGGTCTGTTAAGCTTAGTATGACATTTGGTCCACTAACCTGCGCAAGTGTAAAGCCGAATCCGACGATAAATATTAACGTAACCACGAAAGATATGGAACAGCAGCTCCTGGACGTTGCTGTTGCCGCTGCCATGACCGCACCGAGTTTGACGTTGAGCTAAACTGTTCCCGCGGTCCAGCTTCCATCGTCTCTCGCTCTCGCGTTCAAACCACACCAGCCTCCTATGGCTTTACACAGAAACGCGAACACCGTGAGTATGAGAAATAATTATGTCATGGAGAAAGTTACTCGCGCGTTACGGTGGGTATCCGAACGCGTGTATAACTACACATTCGTTCAGAATTAAATTTGAAAAAATCGCACAATGTTCACTTGCCATGGCTATAGTAATTTGACTTGCAAACGAGCCTGAATTATGAGCTCGATTTCATGAAAATGAAACATAAAAACATTCGCAACACTATCTTTCCATCGCTACAATTATTTGACTTGCTAACGAGGCTGAATGTACAAGCTTGATATATATGAGAATAAAAAAATATCACGTTTCCATCTTTATATTTTTATATAATTTGTTTAAATATAGTTAATATTAATTTAATTATGAATATATCAAAGTGTGTATTAATTTTGAATAATCCTGTATCCCTTCTCTGGTACCTGTTCTTCAGCAACAGCTGAAACACCTACGGCAATGAAAACAGTGAAAAAAAATGTTTCCCTCTCCTACACAACTAACGTTACATTGCTATTTTCCCTCATCAAAGTCGTCAAGACAAAATCAATTAGATTAGAAGGGTAATTTTTTTTATGTAACATAATAATGACGTTGGTCACGAGAAGGGATGATGATAATAAACAACCGCCCGTTTTCCTTTCGGGGACGAGGTCTCTGTGGTATCACGACTATTCTTTTTTTTTAATGTGAATGCGGTGCTTACTGTTAATTTCATTCGAGCGAAAGGTGACGTCTGTAAATTGTACCAACATTTTCGTTGCTAATTATATTTTTAAAAAAGTAAAAAGCTAGAGAGTAACATTTAGGTCAGTTTGGTAATGAGATCTTCAAATATTAGTTTCTAGATGACGGACCGGTGATTGACGATTTTTTTTTTTTTTCTTCATAGTTCGATCGAGAGGGACGAACCTCCGTTACTGTACGTCAGTCAGCTCCAAACGGCTTCCTAGAGTGCCGACAATCAAGACCGATTGCCGGTACAATTTACCAGCAGTCGGTCTTCCAGCATGTCGGCACGAGCGGAAAGTTCCTTTCTCCAACCTTACGACCGGTAATGTAGTTACCAACTAATTCATCAAAAGTCAACTCGATGTACGCAGTACAAAAAGACGTGTGCATTCGCCAAACATTTCTAAACATTCAGAAGAGAAAGGTGCATCGAATAAGCTTGAATCGCACGAAAACGACACCTTTCGTCGTCCAGATCCGTAATATACAAAAGTAATATTTCTGTTTTCAAAAAAACCTCTTAAACCTAGATAATAATACAATCGGTACTAATAACATTAAAAAAATAAGTAATATATGGCTTAGTAATGTATGCACACTGCGCCGAAAATCTATCGATGCATCGCGAGCTTTAAAAAAAAAGTCTCACGGCAGCTTTTTTCTGAGAAAAAAAAAAATTCTCGGAGGAGAGAAAAGTGCTCGTGAGGATGTAATAATTATTTTAATTGTCTATCACTGTAGAGTCAATGGAAAATTTTGTCGAATGACGCTTTCCCGGATCAGCGACACATATTTCATTATACAGCACACTGTACGATTGTGTCAGCCTTTGATAGTTCTTTTCAAATCTATTTAACGAGAGCCACAAGTGACCGTGTTCCACCACTCGCATCGTTTCTTCACCGTGCTGTACGCCGTACCAGCCGGACAGAGCGAACTCGTCTTGGCCCATCCAGAGCACTCGTGGAAAACCTAAAAAAAAGTAAAAAATCTCTTGAATACTAATAAATCTAATGCTTAATGCGTAATCATGTCATGTGATATGTATAAATATTTGGCGAGGGCTATATAATCGTCCGTAAACGTAAAATAATCGACGTGACTTAGGCGCCAGATTTTCTCGTAAGATTTACCCGGTGACTATCTCATCCGCGTCAGTCAGTTGAAGACTACGCGGATAAGCGCGTCTACGCCGATCACGAGAATCAGAAGTTTCTTGTGTGAGAACGTAATCACCCGACGCGTTACGCGAATAACCGTTACATTTCGCAGTTGCGCAACGAAACTCTCGCGGGTCCGTTCCGAGCCGAGAGATCGACCGCAGCGCAACGATGTATATGAGCCGTGAAAAGCGTTTAATACCTAGTTTGATGCTTTCAAATTTCTTTTTTAAATCTTAGTATTAATTTTTTTTTCGCAAACTCACTTGGCACTTTGTCTCAACGTCGGCGAAAGTTCCCTTCCTTCCTTCGCAGGAAAAGCTCGTTTCCGGCACACGCGTCAGATCCGTGTAACGCAGAGATACATTTTTCGACACCATCGAGGGATCCTGACCTTTCGATCTATCGTTCGCTATGTTGACAGGAGGCCGTCCTTGATCGGCATTGAGGACAGCATTGGTTCGTTCCAGTGCTCGGTTATCCTTTGATGAATTTTCGCGAATCTCTTCCACGTTCGGCGATCCAACGTGCCGATAAGACCGTCCGTGGAATGCATCCAGAAACCCCTCGTAGTCATTAATGATCTGGAAATAGCGATAGAAAATAAATTTAAAAAGAAATGAAAACTCCCCACGACCGTGTCAAGTTCTCACGGAAGGAGAAAGGGAATCGCGAGGCACGGAGTGCGTGGAAGCTTCCATGCGATCATTTAAACTTTCAATGATTTCCGGCAATTGTCTGATACCGGTGACTGCATTACCGCGGTTGACCAATGCGGTCGAGCAAACACGTTTTCCCACTCCGTTAATCGAATGATTTGGAGGAAGAAAAATATAATTAAGTTTGTAGAATATGAATATTCTAACTTGCCTGTTGAGAGTCGAATAAATTACTCGTGTCCTCGAGGAACACCGGTTCACGTGGATTGAAGAAAGGAGCCCAATCGTACGAGAGATCCCACGAGGGATGAAAATTGGCGTTTTGATGCCGATATGGCTTTTTGATGATAATATCTCGCGCGGGCAGAACGAGAGGTGTGACGATGGGTTTGTAGATCGTTTGGTAATGCCGCTGCCGCTGCTGCTGCTGCTGCTGTTGACCTGGGCGATGCGCAGATCGCTGGCCTGTTGGAACGAACCTGTGAAAGTTCGCGTATCCGTGAGCCTTCGGAGGACTCAATCCATGGGGTGGAACTTGCGGTGCTTTCCGGTATCCACCGGTATACTGTTGATTGTTATTGTTATAATAATGACAATTATGGAGCGGAGCATTTCCCAGTCCGTTCAGTCGCTGACGCTCACTCCCGTCATGATGATCCACTGGTTTTCTCAGGACGTATGTCGTATCTACGGATTTTGGACCCTCGTTATGATAACGTCCCTCTGGAGGAACGTAGCGAGGATCCTGTGTGACGTAGACCTAATGTAGGAAAGAAAAGGGAAACATATTTTTTTCTGTTTTCGTATGCCATTAAACTTGTTTTCCAATTAAATTTGCGCTCGAGAAAGCGTCGAGGGACGTTAATAATCAGCAACGGCGCTCTCAAACAGTTATGAGTAGCTCGTGAACCTCGAGGCCTACGAAGAGACCCATCTAGAGGGAAGATAAAATACAGCCAGCCATTGGGAAATCAAAGAAGATATTGCTCCCGTCCTTGAGGCATTTACGGCCGTTCACGATCTGTGATCATGAACTAATCGGTGAGATATAATCGAATAGCGGAGATTAATTTTTTTTTTTTTACAGCTCATTTGGCCTCTTTCTTCTCGATATCGATGGAACAAAACGCAACTCTAATCATACCTTGATGACCTCGGGCTTTGATCGCACGTTGTCCGGATTTCTATCGACGTTCCTCGCTTCCAGAAGCACTCCATCCACAACCGTGATACCATCCTTGTTCAGTCGATTCAACGCTAGTCTGTCCGTCCTGAACGCCTCCTCGGGTATTTTGCCACCCAACGCGGGCAACAACTGTTCCCTGTAGATCTGCCGTTTATGCTTCGACATACAAAATGTGAAACATTATCGTCGAGTAAAATCGTCCGTTACGCACGCAACGAGACGGTGACTCATTCTACTGCGTAATCGACTCGTAAATTGCACAACGAGAGGGAAGAGTTTTCAATCGGTGATCTTTCATTTTCTATTCCCGATACAGTCGAACCCCTGGAAATGCACTTTCGGATGTCCATATATTCAAAATACGGTCACGAAAAAAAGGAAATAGTAAAGTTTACGGGAAAAAATTGCGTATCTTTGCGCACAAGAAATTATTGAAGTTACAACGTTTTTTTACCATGTGCTTCATCTATTCTAGTTTGAGTATCGTCTGACACGTTTCAAACGAGAATTACGGTAACAACGATCTTGAGACACGGAGGATAATATCATACGGCACACCGTATCTCTCATTACTGAAGTACCGCGTATAAATCTCAGTCAGGTCCGGTTTGAAAACGCCGTCTCGGCTCTCACTGCCGAAGCAAGGACTTCGTGTCTTTTCCAACCTTTTCTGTACCCATTTTAACCTGCGCATATATGGTATAGCAAAACCAGCTGTACGCTCCCGGTTTTTATTTATTTTTTACTTTTTTAACGAACTTATCGTCTCTTCGACACAGTTCGGACTCGGCAAGGCGGACCTCTCCTGTATATTCTACAAATCCTACTATATATTCCATTTCGTGCATAGCACAACCCCGAGTGGTCTGCATTCTAAGGACGAGAGCGAGCCGAGGATATAACGAACCTCGGGACTCTCCGAGTTGAGCAACACGAGTGCCTTCGCTCAATCTCAATTCGACTCGGTTCGTTCGTTCGCTCGATAGGAGCTGCGGAGGCATCACAGCCACCTCTGACGACTGTACGGTTCGACGCTACTCCGAAATACTCAAACTACCATATTTTTAGTCGGCTACGATAGATATTTGTCAAACCTTTTCGCCATTCACCAAGCAGGAGACTCCCAGGAGCATCAAAAGCGGGGGAATGCACTTTGTCAACCCGCCGCACTTCATCCTGACGGTCATGACGGTGAATTGAAAATACCTCCCCGCAGTTTCTCGCGCGAAGGTCGTGGACCGCCAGTGGTTAGTCTTCTCAACTCTCTTTTAAAGTTGCTTTTCTTCAAACTTGCTCGATCATTCTCCTCGTCGGAACGAGGCTGTCGGCCCCTCTTCCATTCTAAGGCGAAAAAAAAATTATTTATTAATTTCAACGAGTTGTCGATAAACCGATAATTCTACGTCGGGCCGCGCTGCTGCGACTGTTATTCTGCGTGTATTTTCGAGGTGAAAGTATGCAGACGCGCTCGGATTCCTCTTTGCGTTTAAACCACCAGGGTCCTTTCACTGTGGCGATTTATTTTTAGCACTCTTTGTGACTAAACTTGCGGACTTTCAGTTTTATTTACTTATTTTTTTACTTGTTATTTGTTATCGTGAGCATAACGTGAGACTGGCAAGCGTTATAGTTACAGGTATGCGGGCTGTATCTCTTCATTACGCAACGAGAGTGCTCAAAAGTCATGGGGTCTATGGTAAGCAGCACGGCCGGTGGCTTTAAAGATTTACGGATTGGACGGGCCGCATCGCGGAAGACGATACTCTCCCCGGGAGTTGAGATGGACGTTCTCTTCGCCGAGATTATCGTGCACAGTCACGCGCCGGCCAAACCCCCCCCTCGCCCCCGGTGTGTGTGTTTAACTTCGAATGCCTGTTCAGGTGAATAACATCGTTGCGCTTGCACTTCCGTTCTTCTCGCAGCATCCTCGCGATAAATTTCGAGATTAATAAAAGAAGAAAAAAATGGTGCTTTTCTTTGGAAAATTGATGAATTAGAAGATATTTGCTTACCACGCGGAGAATAATGATACAGACCGCGAAACCGAGCTGAAAGTGAGACGAGAAGTGTCGACATACGGTAATACACAGTTCTTGCGGAGAGTTCACACGCCGAGGCACAGTCGGGAGAGATCCGCCACTCGCAATCGCATAATCGCTCTACATATGTGTAAATCGAGTCCTTCGGGCGATCCCCCATTTTCCCCACTTGTTGCATTACCGATGTTACTGCAGAAACCCTCGTTCGACCGAGCAGCTCTAGAAGCTGGCGAACATTTGTTCGTTCGACCGAGCAGCAATCCTTTCGATTATTTCGGGTCGTGCCATTTATGTTTCGGATATCGACCCACGCAGATATTGTAATCCATCGTTCCCCACACGCCATCGTCCCGTTAATAATCGCCGCGCATTATTCAAACATTCATGGGTCTTCTTCGAACGCCCATGGCTCAATCCACGGCTGAACGGGACGATCTCTGACGAAATCTCCGCACATTGTGTTTTCCACCTGTGGGTCGCGACATGCTTCGGCATCTCTGTTCACCGTTACGGTCCAAATAACTAGACGAGAAAAAAAATTAATAAAAAGTCATGACGAGGACTCGAATACCGAAATTGCCAGCGGGCCCGCGCCTGTCTCTTTATCCGCCTCTACATTCTTTTTTGTTATAACCAGCTCTGAACTTACGAAATTCCCGCCTCTGCACAATTATCATGCGCGCAACTATTATTTAATTACATTACAGTCCATAGTGGCAACTTGTCTTGTAAGCGGTCACGCAGTTCGCGCCGCGAGAAGAAACTACTCTGCCTATTAGGCCTATCTCTTGGCTGGTATCGTGAGCCGTATACGCAAGTATTGCCGTACACCGGAGAGACTGGAAACAGAGACAGAGAGAGAGAGAGAGTGTCTCGTGATCCATCCTCTCGTCTGCTCGCTGCCAGACTCTTACTACTTCGCCTCGTCCGGCACTTGTACTCTCACCTCCTTTCTTTCCGCGCTTCATTGTTGCACACTGTCAGCTATCGGAGTACAGCCGCCCGCGGTGTTATAAAACCGGCAACAAGACGCACGTGATCGTTACATTCCCCGGCATGACTGTTCCTCCGACATTCGATGAAAAAAAAAAAAAAAAGTTCTCCCCTGATAAAGACAGAAAAAAACACGTTCTTGGCACCAAAGGAGAACGTGTTTCTTTTTTTAGTTGAGCATTACATTCGCCATTCGCGGTTTCGTCACAGGGAGAAGGTGGGGTCAACTAATTGTTAATTAAGAGACCGTCGGGGCAAGTGTTTATGGCTCTATCCGCGGATAGAACCTTTAACGGCGAAGACGTAAGACGATACATGTGAGTGTATGAAAACATAATTTGCTACTTCAAGGATCCGCCTTAAAAGGTAAAAAAAAATTGAATCGCGACCCGGTTGTCCAAAGATCTAACGGATAATTCCATAAAGCGTTAAAAAAAAAAGTTGCCTCTTGTCCACAAAGCCCAAGTTCTTTTCTCGTTCATTTTATTATAGTATTCTGTACATTCATAAAATAGCGACATGTGATAGTAACGATTTAACGAAATTAAATATATCCGTCGGATATCGAATCGATATTCGACTTTCTTTCCGTTACATAGTAATTTCTTTTTTATCGTCATTGTACGATCTTGCGAAAACTACAAAGTTCGCGAGTGTCATACGATCGTTCTGTCAGATACACCGTACGGACGATCCAAAGTAGGTGTGCTTCCCGGTGAAGGCCTGTGTACATGAGAATCCGACGGTTGTCAGAGTCGAACTCGACTACGAGCCTTTCTCGGGCTTCGATGACAATTTAATAATAATTGTCCACCACGCGATTCGATTCTCGGAAGGTCTTTCTTCATTTCTTCCGTAAGCGCTGAGAGCAGCCGACTCCGCCTTCGTAACATCGGCGAGCCTCGGTTCAACAGTGGAAACACCCAAGCCGGTTCTTTGGACGATACGATATTTCCAAGGCGTATTCTGCCTCAGCCTCCCAATAAGCGGAATCAATCGATTCTGGAATTACATTTTGCAACAAGTCATCCGAATGCTCCGGCCTGGTGTTTTTTCGCTCACCACTCAAACGCGGCCACAGTGGTTACGGTCACTCAGTAGTCAGCCCGCTGCCCAATCCTCGGGGCAGTCCGGATTTCTTTGGCAAAATTCAACGGATTCCTTCGATGCTTTACAAATCCGCTGTTCGCAATAGCCCGAGGCTCGCCTATTATGCCGTCCAATGTCCCTAATTAACAAACTATGCGAACCAACCGATCAAGGAGATAAAAAGTCAGGTTGAAACTGGAAAATTTATACCGTGAGAAGGCATCGATATAATCCGATTAATCGCCGAGACGAGTGTAGGTAGCAGTCGAGATGGGCAGCCGGTGGCAGCACGGGCATCGAGACGCGTAGTTATTTATGCTCGGCGCGTGAGCCAATTAACAACACCATCGATCACTCACCGTGTTTAAAGAATTCCGCACAACGCCGCAATTCGATCGATTCCAATTGATGCTTTTACGTCGACCGCCCAACCTATCTTCGATAGATTTCCGAAGAATTAAATTTGAATCTGAGATGAAAACAAAAAAAAAGCGTCGAGGGACCACGTCGTATGTTGATCGAATGATTTTTCTTTTTATATAAGAAGATATTTATACGGGAGTTGATTCGAATCGTGGGAGCGTAGCACGGGAGAAACGATTGTACAAAGTAGTGAAGAAGACGGTGAAGATGATACTGAGCCTTGCGGCAGGTACGAACCTCGTGATATACTCGGGGCGGTCGAGGCACGTGAGTGGACTAGAAAATACTTTCACTGTGTTTTGCGACGTGGTGTTTTCAGCCGGGGATTATGCTTGTTGGAGGAGCGGAGCAGAGAAGAGAAGAGATGTAGCTCCTTCGCGGTGGCTCATCCCCTTCAGGTGCGCGCGCGTTCCCAATCGAAAAAAATCTCCTCCAAGATTCGCCTTCCATCTCTATCCCTGCTGTACCGTTTGTAAGTGCACGTCGCACTTCAATACCGGAGAGAAGACCGCATCGATCTCGCCGTAATAAAGCACTGTTCTATGGGCCAGTCTGCGCTTTAATCGATCGAACCAATTAATTACGTCGATAAGACATTGCATGCTCCGCGCTGTCCGGACTGTTAGAGACGCCATCTCAAAATCGAGTATGATGTGGAGCGTGATGGATTGGCCTCGGTGTTATTAATGAGAACGGGTAATTGACCAAATGCGTCGAGGCATCTTTTCGTTTTCCCATGGATATTTCGTACCGCATACCGTCGGGATCCTCTCGAGAATGCCTGATGAGCTTGTGGCCAGATTTGCCGATTCTGAAAACAACGACTTTGAGTTTTAGTACCCCGAGGTACGATTTTTTTTATTTTTTATTTTTAGCTGAAGATGCGAAACTTTCACGCCTGACATGCCGAAGCGCTGTCGATCAGGACAAAGTTATTCTCTCCGAGGTAATCGTACATATCTATCAATTCCGCGATTCTCCGCTCACGCGATTCCCCGCCGAACCATCGTCCCCTCAAAAATCTCGATCGATTACGAAATTTCTGCCTGTTATATCTCTCTCCCGTCTTGGCTGTTAAGACACGAGCTCCAGGATAGTGTGTAATAGAAGTCTGTCGGCGTTACGATTTAAATGAGCCCGGAGTGGAATCTTAAGTCATGGTCGTGGGTCTACGTAACACGCACACATATCCTATCATGTATCACTGGGAACGGCGATGGGTGCAAGTGCATAGAGTAATAAGCTCTCGTACACCATCGAGAATCACGGTCCATTGCAAAATGAATGATTTACCTCCAATTATACGTGTTCCAACAACGCAGTATGATCGAATTACTGAAAACACTGAAGACTGAAGAACAAAAAAAGCTACAACTTTAATTTGCATATTGCTTCCTCATTTTTCTTTTTTTTTTCGTGGCTCTCCGCGACGCCATACTTCCGCGGCTAGTCGGAAGTCTGGCGGGGCGGGAGACAGAGACAATCGAAAAATACTGAGAGTACTAAAACATTGTTAAAAAAAAAACAACGGCCGAAACATTGCAGTTTTCTCTTCCGTAAGGCCTTCCTTTTCTCCGCTCGCATCCTCTGGGTGCATTGACCTGGGTCAGCGATGCCATTTTCTCCTTCTTTCCCTACTTAGCATCATTTTGAGAAGCCGCACATGTCTGGAAGTGAACTTTGACCTCTCCATTTTTTTTTCCTTTGAATTCTAGTTCGTACTCATCTACTTTGTATGTGGATCCCGTGTAAATATTTATGAACCGGTCGGACGATTCACGGAAAGCAATTTAATTCAGACTTTATATTCACGGACGGAAGCGAAGAAAGAAGTTAGTGATAAAAATAATCATTATCCCTATACATAATAATCATTATGCGTTTTTTGTTTTGTCCGTTTCGATTCGGCACTGACTGCGTTCGCGATGAATTCCCGATATATTTAATGCAAATGGAAATAGGAATCGATCAACTCATCGCCACATTTATATACACATTTTATTAAACTTTGATGTAATAATTAGCAAAATTAATTCTAAAAAATATCAATTTTCGTCGTCATATTGTTTCGTCTCATCCGCTCGAGTTCTGAGGGAGGAAACTTGACGAGTTACAATCTGACCTCGCTTGTTGCGATTCGCATTGACCTTAGCCTCGCGGGCCGCTGCGCTGGCCTTTACAGCCGCTTGCTTCGTGTTCACAAGATCAGTCTTTGCGCACTGAGCCTCTTTCAATAGTTCTTCGACTCTGCGTTTCGCCGCCTCGACGAGCTGCTGCTTGTCGGTAAATTCCTGCTGAGCTCCCTGGGCAGTGGCTTCGGCGTTTCCCACATTGGCGCTAGCTGTTTGAACCGCCTGGGTCAGAGTCCTCAGCTTTGAGAAAAAGATGCAAGAATGAGGATTAAAAAAACCTTTGATGCAATCACTTACTGATCTTATGCTAGATTAAATTTAAAAAAGTCACCTCTTGCTGTGCCTGTTGGGCCGATAGAACGGCAGAATTTACATTAGCCTGAGTCTGCTGAAGCGATCCACTCTCCTCCTGGACAACGGCCTGGGCCTCTTTGAACTCCTGCTGAAGCTGCTCTACTATGGCTTCTTTACCAGCGAGTGCGGCTTCCGCGGCCTTCGCTGCCCCGACTGCCTTCTCAGCAAGTTGAGATTTCACCTTTGCGCAATTTAGAGATAAACGTTTATTGTTTGACCCTGTTTACATCGAGGCGAATGAAAATAATGATGGGGCGAAGCGACGGCGCGAAGCGATCGTCGTTAACCTGATGAGCGGCTTGTGCGCCAGCGATATTCTGAGCGTCCGAGGCAGCCTTGGCCTCCTGCGCCGCTTTCTGGGCGAGATTCGTCGCCTTAATCTGCTTCTTCGGAATCCGGACGCCGTTGCATCCCGGCGCCTCTCGCGATTTTCTGTGCCTTCTGCCATCGTTTCTCGTCCCACTTCGCTCGTTATGCAAACGTCTCTTGTTCCTGTTGGCGTTGATAGTCGCCTCGCGAGCGGCCGAACTCGCCCTCACCGCTGCTCGATTTGTGTTGGCAAGGTCAGTTTTAGCCGCGCGCAACTGGCCACCCAACTCATCGACTCGTCTCTTCGCAGCCTCGAGAAGTTCCTCCTTCTCGGTCAACGACCTCTGGGCACCCTGAGCGGCGGCCTGGGCGTTCGCCAGCTTCGATTTCGCGGTCTGCAGCGCATGCGACAACGTTTTCATCTGGTCGTGAGGGGGAGGGGACAGAAAAGGGCGATCAGTCAACTGGTCGAAGGGCCGTTATGAAAATCGAAGACTGACCTGCTGCTGAGATTCCCTGGCCGCCAGCACCGCGGATTTAACATTACCGCGGAACTGCTGCAGCGATGAACTTTCCTCGCGAACAACCGACTCGGCTTCCTTGACTTCCTCCTGCAGCTGTTCGACGATAGCCTCTTTACCGGTCAGAGCAGCTTCGGCCGATTTCGCTGCCTGCACGGCTTTCTCAGCTAGCTGGGACTTGACCTACAATTGAAATTGTGAAATAGAGACCGGCTACAAAGTCCTTCGAATGTCCACACGGAGTTCCCTGGACCGCGAGGCAAACCACCCGGAAATATGATAATACAAAAAAATATTAAATTTCCACACGTCGATCGACCATGCGATACGATACTTTTTTCTTCTTCTTATTTCGAGTACAAATCGTGATTTATCCTTATATCTCTGATACACGAATGCAGTGCGTTAAATTTGTAACAAGTACTTGACGGGCCGCTTGCTGACCGGCAATATTCTGTGCATCTGACGCGGCTTTGGCCTCCTGCGCAGCTTTCTGAGCTATGTTGCTTGCCTTGTCGTTGTTCTTCGTGTTACCCTGAACGAAGTGGAGATTCTCCCTCTCGAAACTTCCGAGAGTAAGAAAAATCACTTCGAGATAATTTTTTTTTTTAAATAGGGTAATACATTTGTGGTTATGTTAAACGAGTCGGTACATTGGGAGATAAATGTACCGCTAAATTTGTCACAAATATTCTCACCTACGTACAGACTACCGAGGATGCTCATCCTACAGCCACTACCGGTGAATTTATTAAAAACTCACTGTCAGTAAGAGCCGATGAGACGATCATGACAGCTCGAGGGATCTGTCAAACACGTGCGAACGTCACGAATAAATACTGTCGGAAGATTGAAGAACGAGATACGCACGATCGTGCCTGAAACTCGATATCCCGATAGATTTTCCATTCACCATTTTATACACGTTGCATATCGATGCAACACATTATAATTAAATAATATTATACCCTCGTTTCACTTACGTGGAATTTATTAATATATATATTTTTCTTTTCGTTTCTCAGCCTTCGGCGTGCTTTGTTAGATTTATTTTTAAAAAATAGAAATATGAATGTCCGACGCAAACTCACAATAAAATGGATGTAAAAAAGAGTTGTTGGGAAACGGTAAAAAAAAATAAAAAAAAGTAATAAAAGGGTCTTGCGAGAGGAAAAAAGTTGATATTCGATGAACTCACAGAACAGATATCGTTGCCGCAAATGGTGCATTGGACTCTGCATCGATAGGTTGACTCACGCACTCTGTGTGAGTCAACCTATCGATCACACTCACACCACGGATCGTATATCACATATATATTTCACGTATAATATACGTGAAAGTGAAAAACATCGCCCATTCCCGCAGACTGGGGAGCCTGCAGTCTCCAGTATACACGTGATCTTAATTCGAGATCCGTAATGCCCATGAGAGTACAGAGTCGAGAGAACGCCCACTCGGACGCACGGTCATAGTCGCCGGACGGCACGTTGCTCCCTGAACGAACAAGCGCGATCGAGACGGGATCGAGAGCGTTCTCGGGATCTGCAAAACGGAATAGGATTGCTCGTAAAGATAGGATTCTGGGTGCACAGTGTCTTTGGCACAGTGTCCTACTCTATCGGCTCTTCGTTCACCGGCGAAGGACGATTCGATGAGGCGTGTCACTTCCAGTTTATCTCGCAATGCGTCCGATAACTCAAATCATTCGTTGCACAGTTAAATTTTTCCCTCGTGCTACTTGCATAATCATAATCGAGTCACTATGTAGCATAGCATAGAGGGGAGAGGAGGTGAGTTACCGTACACGGTAACAACTGTTCTAGTCGTTGCGCAAGTCTGACTCGATAATCGACAGAAAAAAAGAGGAAAAAATAATAAAAACGAACAGCTCATACTCCGTGTGATAGTCGGGATCCGAAGTATGCGTAACATGCCATGTAACAGGTAAAACTGTGTCATTGTCAAGAAAGAAAAAGAAAAAAAAATTCATCAAGTGAAAGAGCCACGCACCGAGCGCGTCCGTTTACCCTCGATCTATCCTGCCCCGTCATCGCGTTAATCTATTATCAACCCACATCGTGAGAGAGTATCGGATTATCGGAGTATTTCTTAGAGAAAGTTCGGTTTACTCGTTACATCGAGTAAACTATTATCGTAATACTGTGGAACGGTACAATGGACCGTTACATGCGCACGGTAGACCGCCGAAGGATCGATGCCGATCGAGGAGCGAGCGACCGGTCTCTCGCCCTCAAAGCCACGCATGGCCTGCAGGATACCGCCAGGATACAAAGTTTATCTTTAGAATTGAGCAATTGATCTATGAATGGTAATTTTTTTTCTCTCTCTCTTCACTCTCACAACGAGAAATGGCAACACTCTCGAGGACGTTAACGCGGTGCACAGACCGGACGAAATAACGTCCGGGTATTATGTTACATGCACAATCATCGGATCATAAGCAAGTTATACAAACTTTGAGAGCCGAGCCTTCGTTGAATCGTTGATGACAACGGCCGGCCCGACAATCTGTGCGTTACGGATGAAAGAGAAATCGATTCCTCAATACGCTTATCGAAGTGTGTCTCTCTCTCTCTCGTTTTATCGAGAGCACAATGATCTCTCGGAGACACGTT
This sequence comes from Ichneumoninae sp. B BG-2022a, assembly GCA_030522725.1. Lineage (NCBI taxonomy): Eukaryota > Metazoa > Arthropoda > Insecta > Hymenoptera > Ichneumonidae > Ichneumoninae sp. B BG-2022a. The sequence goes on along the minus strand of JAPYZD010000123.1, from coordinate 36,378 downwards.
GAATTGTACCAAGATTTCCACGGAGAGCCTCACGAACCTCCATTCGTCGCGCTCGCGTTTCTTCATTTCTTCTTCTTCCGCTGCTCGCTCACTGCCTGCATGAATTGTACGTAGCAAAAAATTAAACAACGCTTTGTCCAACTATTAGAATGTTTCCGATAGTACGTGCGAATTTTCTCGTGAACTTCGAAAAGGTGAATATGGCAATTTTAAAATGATTCTTTTTAGTGATAATGCAATAATCATGGAGAGACACGCGATCGCAATGGGATTCTTCAAGGCGTTCCGCTCAGGCCATGATGCACTGATAAGCCAATTATCGCGATTATTGCACTCAGCTTGCGTTATACCATTCACTATCTTTTTTGTAACGAAACATTTACGATCTCGACAGTTCGCAATTTGTACGTGGAATGTAAGGATCGCGTAAGAAAAAGTAGGATTTCACTTGACATTGTGTGTCATTTTTTAAAATTAATCGGGATATTTATTTTTTATTTTTATAATATTGTAATTATTTCCTTATGGATGTCGTAATCGTTCCCGTTTATCGATAGTAGCGCGAATGGAGGACCAATTTTAATCGATAAATGTTGAGAATAAATAAATACTCTCGCGGAGTATTGGCATTGTTAGGACGGTGAATTGTTTCCAACGAAGTTTCGTGTTCCCGTGCAAGTATGGTTTTTTACCGGGAGGGACAACCCCTTCCGCGGGTGTGGACCAACTGGACCAGCAAGAGCTATAAGAGCTCCGATGATCGAGTAAGTGGTAACAGTTCTTCGCTCCCTTTCAGAGCAAGGACAGCTCTAATTCACAAACTACTCGGCAGCAGCCATACACTCCGTGAGTACGCACCACTGAAACTTCACTGTTGCTCCATTGTTTAACCCACTAGTTTCTGACTCCATTTTTTTTTTTTTCTTGTGTTTCACTAATCCAATCGTCAAACTGTAAATGAAGTTTTTTATTTAATTCAACGCATTTGCCTGATAACCGGAATTGCCAAGTGATAGTGACCCCTAAAAGCAACATTTTCTCTCGCTGCCTTGATTGAATGATTGAACTATTGAATTTCCGGTTAGTCAAACATTTTTTTAAGTCTACTGTCGCATATAATTATGCCATATCGTTAATGGTTAGTCGTTTGTCACATCGTCGTAACTTCGGGCAGGTAATCGAATAACAAAAAATTTATATAATTTTCCATCTTTGCATTAATTTGTGTTACGCTAAATCATGTATTTAATCCTTTAACTGTCAGCGTAGCGTATCTGATACGTTGGCGAACGAGCCATTTTTATTTACAAAATATCTTCTTCAATTCTGATTCAAATTTTCGATACTCGAAGGCTATCAAACAAGAAACAAAAGTGTGTTGCTCACAGGGCTCGGCAATTGCCTCCGTAAAAAAGTTAACAGCCGAGTAGAATCGGCCGGCAGTGTCTAAAAGTTCTAAAAATTTTAAATGAACCTAGCAACACCTCAAATTGAAAAGTGAAAGGCACGACATTTCCTTATCGACCTCCTTCGGAGAATCGTTCGCGATCATTTATGCAGATTGTTTCGAATGACGTCAATGCATCGAGCGCAGTATGCAACGATGGAGAGCTATGCTGCTCGTATAACTAGTTCGTTTCGGTACAGGAGACTTGAGCGCGTGTACAGAAACGTTATTCGTGCTCACGTTCACCATTCGAAAGGGCGTAGCTTGGAAAAATATTTGCCGTGTACGTGCATTTTCCCACTGACGTTATATTCCTATTTCTTTCCGTACATATATATATGTATAGTACAATAGTATAGATAGGGGAGCATGGGGGGCCCGCGTCGGCCGCGTTTGTCGTGATTCGTGGGTGCCGTTCGTAATGTATGTAGATATGCTCGCCAACTACGAGAACTTACACGGTCGCGTCGGTGAATGGTTAGCCGTACCTAGGTGAGCATATATATGCCTCTTACTTGGCAACCGCAGGAGCCCGTCTGTCCGCGGGACTTTCAGACCGCGACCAAACTGGATTCGTGAATTTGAGCAATGGCCATACTGTGTGTGTAACGATTTCGCGGGGGGCGGGGTGTCGAGTCATGATTGCCGCAGCACGACCGAGCAACAAGCACGCGTCTATGCCACAAACATTAAATAGATAATACCTTCCCAGTTTAAGCTACACAAACATAGGCAGATCGGCTCATAGGGCAAACTTTTGTGTATATTCGTTATTACTACAGCAAAACGCTTGCAACGACCGCAGTATCAACGTTGGTATATTAATATAACACGATATCTCAATCGCGGTCTATGGCGAAATCTTGAAGCTTTTTAAAATTTTTTCCTGCCTCGCACCGGTTAATCAACCTTACGAATCTGTTATTTGCATAACATTATGGATAGAACATTGGAAACTTATATATTTCGTGGTTTTTATGTTCTAAACTGTCTCCGCGCTCCTGCGAACCGTGAAGCTCATCGAGCAGCACTTTCGATTTCCGGACCAGATAGATCGATCCTTTTTCCTCTCTTCATTTTTTATTCCCGATAAATCTGTATACTCTCCGACGGATTCGGCACGATTTACAGATGATCGATCATGCGAATCAGCGCAGTAATCGGGCGAGTGTCTCGGGTGAAATTGCAATAAAAGAAAAGCCACGACACGGGGACAAGAAGCTATTGCACAACGGCTCGATGGACATAAGCATGCCCTCCCGCGATCGCATAATTGATCGGCTTAAGTAGTTTAATGCTATACAATACGGGATAAATGGTCGTGCTACATTACAGTGTGTTGTCGTGTCTCGATTCTATTTCCTGCGGCACTAACTGTTAACAACTCCCCGACCGAGTACATTCCTCGATCTAGCTCGTTAGCGAACTTTTTTCCTCTCAGTGTCACAACTCCGCTATCGCGGTTTCCCGCTTCTAATCCGTATGCGAAGTCTCTTATTGGACGAAAAAAAAGTCAATCGAATTTCCCGTTGTTGCAGCCGATCGGAGACTCGAACATCGAATCGAAGCTCATCATGAAGATCTTCATAATTCTCGCTTGCGCGAGTCTCGCCCTTGGTGCCCCGGGACGTAAAGCGGCGAAGCAAGAGACGAGGAAGCCGCGCGAGCAATTCGGCGGACATTACGCCGATTACGGAGCGTACGAGTACGCCGGATTGGCGGAGGTGCCAGCAATCTCGGCTCACTACGTCGATGCAGCCCCGTCCGCGTCTTACGGAGCTTCCGCGTCTCATCAGCAACACGCTCCGGTGCGTCACGTTGGATTCAGTGCGGGCGGTGGTCTTGTCAGCATCGCTCGCGGAGCTGCCGATCAGGCTCACAATTCCGTGACCAATCAGCACTCGGCCGCCGGTCAGGCTGCTTACGTGGCGAAGAATCAATTGGCTCAGAGCGCTGCTCAATCGGCAGCCACCGCTGCTGCTGCTCTCGCCGGCAAGCAAGTTATACTTGCGGGTCTCGAGCAGCAGTCCCGCGACGCGCACGTAGCCGTTGATGGTGAGAAGATGCAGCTTCAGCAGGCTCAACGTGCCGCAACCGCCGCTCAGAACTCCGCTCAACAGGCAGCTCATCAGCTTCAGGTTGTAACCGCCGCGATGAACGCCGCCCAGGCTACCTCCGACCACGCCGCTCAGGCAGCGGCTGAAGCAGCCGCTGAACTCGCAGCCCAGACATCTATGGTCGGCCAAGCCAAGGCCAGGGCCCAGACCATCGACGAACAGCTCGCAGCCGCGAGAATAGACTTCGAGGCTACTCAAGCGGCATCCGATAAGGCCGCGGCTTCGGCTCAGCAGGCTCAGAACAACGCCGCAGCTGCGGCTGCTCATGCAGCAGAATCGGCCGCTCTCGCTTCGGCCAATCAAGTTGCCACCCTGCCCGAACCTCTTCCCGTACACAGTCACCCGGTCGCTAGTCATCAGGCTGGACCGAGCGGACACGAACTTCATGCCCTGCAACAGCATCAGCACAATTCGCTCATCTCTTCGGTATCGCCGGCTCCTCTGCTCGCCGACTCTTACGACTACAAGGAATACTACTGAGCAAATCTATAATCTAAATTGAGAGAGATATGTCAGCCATTTATATTTCTTTTGTACCGTTAAGGCTGAGAAGACAGTGCGATAGCCTCGCATTGAAGATACGTCAGGCAGGGATGATAATGGCGCATGAGGTTTCTTTTGACGTCGTTTCTCATATCTTGTTCCGATCGTGTCGTTTAGGCAGGCAGGTGTGTACAGAAAAACGCCTATGTATGGATTCAAGATCAGTTTCTATGATGACGCATGTAAAGGAGAGAGTTAATCGTGAGAATGATGGAAATATAACGTATAGGTATGTAATTGTTTCGAAATAAAAGGTTCACCTCACGACCATTCTCACTCGGAGGTTTGTCTGTGCGTTTTTTTTTTCTTCTCAATCTCAATGTAGAACCACCTAGTCTCTTTTTTCCAGAGCCGATGCCGGTTCCGGGGTCATCGCCAAGGGGCGAGTATACGTATATCTGGCCTAATTTATCGCAAAGGCCTTTCAGTCTCTAGTGGCGAAAGTCGTAGGTTGCATTATCTATTCTGTAGTGGCTTATGGCCAGCCAAAGCCGGCAACGAATATAAAAGCACAAATAATAGGTCATTTCGTACCATTTGCCACTAACTTCCTAAATCGCTCGGGGTTCCGAGCCTTAACCATCGCTTGAACTTAGCACATAGATTTCTCCACTTTGTTCCAGAATGTAGAAGAGATTACCGGAGAGAACAAATTTCCGGACAGAGGATCGATTTCGCGGTTGCGGTACATTCCTCAATCGTGAGGATGAGCGAATTCCTTGGTAAGCAAGCATCTCCAATTACGTCTCGAGATTTCGGCCGACAGTTAGCATCAAATGTAATTACTTCCTAACCACTAGGCAGGGACGTCTGTCATTACATTTGTCAATGAATTCATCGCGTGATATAAAACGGTATACTTTTCTCGATAGAAGGTCTCTACTGTGCAATCATCAACGTTAAGTAGCCAGTCATCCATCACCACGTGAACGAAAAAAAATGGTAGCTTCTTCGCTCACTTTAATTGAATAATAACTTCTGTTTCACCACAATCATATCAATAGGACTGGTATGCTTCATATTACCGGTTTTTTAATATATGTACAAATATGATACACGTGCGCTTGGTCATTTCATTTGATTTGATTGCTTGCAGATTTTTTTAAATTGTCGCCCATCCGTGATTGACCTGACGATTTCATCGTAGCTCGATGAGAAGTTCGATTCCACCTTTGGCCGTCAACACGATGTTTCCAGGATCTAGTTCCAGCGGTACCGGGGTGTCCGGTCCCAGTCTCACACGATATTTCGACAGCATACTGATGAGACCGACTTTTGTCTGAGAATAACCGAATCTCATGCCAATACAGATTCTGGGTCCTTCGCCGAACGGTAAGTACGTGTAGGGATGTCTCGAAGATATGTTGGCCTCGTTGAAACGTTCGGGATCAAATTTATCGGGTTCCGGATAAATTTCGGGATCCATGTGGATACCGAGGACTGGTATGACGATGTCGAGACCCTTGTTAACATGGAGGTTCGTCGTCGGTACATCAATGTCCTTGGTGCACACACGATTAAGTACAGGCAGCGGCGGATACTTTCGCAAGGTCTCTGCGGCAACAAATCATCAGATGTAAAATAAAGAGCTGAATAGTTACCGTTTTATCGCGAGTATACACACACCAGAAACGACTTTGTGCAGATAGGTCATTTCCTGAATACTGTCGTAAGTAAGACCGCCAAACTTCTTGAGAGCATTGTCGATGTCTTTCATAACTTTATCCTGTATATCCTGATTACGAGCCAATTCGTAGAGGCAATAAGTTATCGTAGTCGATGTTGTTTCGAAACCGGCCAAGAAGAAAACGTAAGCCTGAGCTGCTCCTTCCATGGGAGTTATCTTCCCATCGGTCATATCTTGAAGCATTTTACTGTTTATTTTATGTTTTCATTGGTTGTACCCGATTATAGACAACAACGGAAATAAAGAAAAAATCACCTTACCAGCAATGCTAGGCGCGACCTCGTTGTCGCCGTCGACGTATCCTTTCCTCATCAATTGCATTATAAGATTCATGAAATCGGCCCTCGTCACGTTATTCGCCTCTCTGTACTCGACAGTCTCTTTGAATGCGGTCGAGAAAAATTTCGTAACGCCTTTGTCGGTGAACGGTATCGATAATAGATCCATTACTTTCGGTGCAAACATTAGAAGTGCGTTTCGTATCGGCATCGACTGGAATATCTTTCGACCCCAGTGACGAAACTCGCTGTTCGGATTCTCGAGACTGTTGCACGTTATACCAAAAGCCGTTGACATTATAACGTCGGTACCAAATCTTTTAATGGTCAAAGTAACAAATTACTATCGCGAGCCTTGCAATGTTTTACTCCATTCGACAGCCAGCCGTGAGCATTATCATCGTTAAAATGTACCTTGCGAAAAGATCTTTCAGCTCGACGACCTCCCGTCTTTCGGCTTTGGGCTTCAAGTACTGGGCCAATTTGTCACCGCAATCAACCACAGTGCCGAACATCTGTTTCATTTTTCCTGACGTAAAAGTCGGCGTCAGCTTGACACGTAAGTTTCGCCACTTTGTACCGGGTAACAAGAAGAGATGACCGGACAAAGGATCTATCTCCTCGTTGCAGTACAGTCCACGATCGTGAAAGTGAGTAAACTCCTTGGTGAGAACAAATTTTATCAAATCGGGCTCGGTTATCACGAGACTGGGCTTGTAAAAAGCGTACATTCCGAAATAACGATTATTCTTCAATTCAGCATACGCATCGGCATACAGCTCCCCTGGAATTTCAATTATTTACTGAAGCAATCAGATTCGGCCACAATGTTTTTTTTTCTTTTTTTTTCCTGGTCCATACACATTTTTTTTGTTTTTACTTCTATAATACCTATAGAAATTTTCCCCCTCACTACGCTCGATAGATTGCCAGTCGGTGTTGTTGGCTCTAGATACACTACTCCCTTTTTCTTCCAATAGCTGTACAAAAATTGTCGAAAGTATACATAGACACCGACAAAGATGACGACGACCGTGCAGAGAAGTTCGATCAGTATCCATCCAGAAATTACGGCCATTCTCGTATATTCGATGATCAGAGCACAATCGAACAATTTCACTTATGCTTATTCACTGAATATACAATTTATATATGTAAATATATATATATATGTCGAAAAGATAAAAAAAATAACCGCGTTGACATCGGGACTTGAAAATGATTAGTGAACGATGGTTAGATCGTTTCAGCTTTATGTAGACTTCTTGCATCTTTGAGAGGGGCGATACTTAAAGTGCCACTGTTTTTCAACTTTTCAAGACACATAAAGAGGAATTACACGGCAGAGCTTCGGGCGAACGCGTCCCTATCATTACATAAAAACGTTGCGTGCCAACCATATTCTTTGACAGGGCAGCTCATATAACGAATAGATACTTTTCTACGAGTCATTCCGTATATCTTTATGTTCTAGGAGGTGATGTATCCTGGGACGGCGCCACTTCCAGTCAAGGACCGAGATTTTCAAACCGGAAGTGAGCCAGCATCCGCTACGTTATACTAATGCACCGGCCCGGCGCTTCACCCCTCGAGATCATCTGCGAAGCAGTGAATAGCGATAGCAGTGACGCTGATGTTTACTCTAAATAGCGACGCTAAACAATGATTTGCGGTGATATCGCCTCCAAAATCTGCAATGCAGATGAGACAACATGCAATCGACAAGTTTCGTAGATGTTACGCAAGATCATTATTGTTTTCAGTTCGACATGATTATAGACTTCTTTCTCGTGATAACGTAACGTTGAAACAAGCGTCACGAGAAAGCTGTTTCTCTGGCGTTTCTTTGATAAAGCGTAAGTAAATGGCCCAGTTCTCGTTTAATACATCAACAAAAATTTACAGTACGTTGACGAGCGGATTTTACTCTTCATTATTGCGGCAATACGTATATTTTTAGAAAATGTTTAATTTAACAATTTAAGTAATAGTATGTGACGCAAGTCGCGTTTTAGTACTTCCAAGCCGCGTCGCTATCACAGGGTCTTAGCCGAAGCGCATCGTCACTTCTCTGAATGCAAGTATTAAATGCAAGTCTTAATTTGCAAGTATTAAAAAACATAAAAGTTATAACAAAGATGTGCCACCATTGTTGATTAGATTGGTAAAAATTCATTTTTTAATTACGCGCTTTATTAAATTTGTTATGACAAAAAGTGGGTCAGACAAATTACGTTGTAATTTGATTATAAATTGAAGTTAATTTATTCATATAATTTTGATCCGTAATCGCATTGCGGCTCAATCGCATTCGGAAGGCTTCGATGCATACATTAAAACAGTTTTGTAACCCGACTATAAATATTAGTATGAACGAGTCGAATTTTCCTGCATACCCTAGCAAGTTGATGGACTGCAAACGAACCGAAAACCGGACACGTTCGTTGGGGAACAAAACGGACTGTACATTTTTTGTTGGCATTTGGTCTTTTTTCTGTTGCGGAAACTGAAAACGGACCGAACGGTTTTTTTTCGAAAAATTTGCTTTGGTCCGTTTTCGGTTCCCGCAACCGAGAAAGGACCAAGATCGTATTTTTATTCTGTCCTTTCATTAAAAACAGAATTAAAAGGAAAGCAACAAAAAAAATTTAAAAACTTAGCCAAAAATTTTAATAAAAAATGTTCGGTCCTTCCTCGGTTTCTGCAACCGAAAAAGGACCAATCCAAACGTATGTTCCGTTTTACCGTTTTTGCGGTCCGTTTCGTTCCCCAACGGACGTGTCCGTTTATCGGTCCGTTTTTTAGTTTTTTCCCCTAAAAGCAGCCGTCCGTCAACTTGTTAGGGTAACTCGAAAGTTTTATCAGTAAGGTAAAGGAGCCAGTTTGTGACAGGGGTACGTCTAGCATAGTCGGCTTCCCTGACCATTTGATATGCAGCAAATGGGTAGCGCGCGTTCGGGAGATCACAAACTGCGACTCTCGATCCTCCTTGTTTTTCCCTATGATTTTACGCGCTTAAAGTGAGAGAGCTGCGTAGGAGTGTCAGAAACTGGGTCCTTTACCTTAAATTGTACCGCGATGTTCTGTACTGTAATCTTCAAGAAACGTTCGATAAAGCATTCATGCCAGCCAACCGTTGATTCGGTAGAAAACTCTCAGCTTTTACAGTGTGGCGTTGCTTCGGCAGGTCGCTTTGCGAGTTGTCTGCTTCTCCGGAATAGTACGCTGTCTACCATCTTCCGGCGAGAGATCGAATTACAGTGCAAACCCCACATCGGATCGAGGATCAACGAGGAGTCTACAGAGTTTTCCGTCACGTATCCGCGTAATGTGGGATCAATAAACTCTATCCGCGAAAGAAATTTCATTAGCGAAAAAAGAAATGCAGTCTTGCAGTCGAATCGGTGACGAGGGCTTATCGAGAGTAATCGGTTCGTAACCGTCAGTAGTGTCATAGTCCGTGTCCCGTGCCGTTCGAGTGCGCGAACACTCGCCGTGTCAGAGCGCAGTCGCGTTTTCTTTTCCAAGATGATAGGAAAGGGTTGTAAATTCTTGCGATGCTCTTATCGAGTGTCAGTGTGACGCCATTGATAATAATTCTCCCTACCGTCCATGTACATTCACTGATTAGCAAAAAATACCGTGAGCGACGAACGATCGTGTTCGCGGTGATAACGCAGAAACGTCAAATAGCCGTAGCGCGATCGTCGAACGAGTGATAGAAAACAAAAACAAAAAAATTGACGAAAAATAGAACACACCTTTGTCCCTCACTGTTAATCGAGCCATTTTATCGAGCTGCTCGATGAACTTGAGAAACGTCTGAAGAAATATATTCCTCAAGTTGTGTGTGTCTTGTCGCGAAATCTTGCTTAGCTTAGCTAGCGTACTGTCACGATTGTGTATTGTGTGTTGTGATTCGATTCCATCGATATAATCGTATAACAATAATGATCCGCCGAGCTATTCGATAGTTTGTATATCGGGCAATAATACTACGTTGACAATTGTCAGAATATAATTTTAGTGTGTGAAACAACACAAGCAAGTTAATTGTACAAATAGGGGAAAAAATAACAAATTGGAAACATGAGTTCCGTTTGGAAGAGATTGCAGCGAGTCAACAAGAGGGCTGCCAAGTTTCAGTTCACAGTTTCGTATCATGAGGTCACCCTCGAAACGACGTCAAAGTGGTAAGTCAATTCTGATGCAAATTCCTTGTACGCCTTGTATAGCGTCACAAATATTCTACAACCAGTCAGTGATACTCTACAAACTGGCCTAAGAATGAACGATTCTCTTTGATACATTCCGTATACCGGTGTACATGCAACGAGACTGTGAAATAAAAAAATTTCTTAACAAATTACTTCCATTCGGTATTCTGCTTGATATCCAGGAAACCAAATAAGTTGAGCGTAGTATGGACGAGACGCAGTCGAAGAGTCAGCTCCGATCCGCTGGAATGGGAACCGTGTCTAAGCGATCCCCTGACGGGTATAATAAGTTGGCCTGTGCCGGACAATCATTCTGTTTCCGTAACACTCTTCAAAGATCCCAGAACTCACGAATTGGAAGACAAAGACTGGACCTTTGTTATCGAAGATGTGAGCCAACATTCTTTTTCATTGAAACGTTTCTCTGGAGGCTGCAAAGAGTAAAAAAAGAAAAAAATGCTTACAAGGTTGCCCAAAGAGGTTGGTGAACCGTGGATTCAGACACTTTAGATTACGTATAACAAGGCTACAACAAAATGTAAATAGTTTTCTTTATGGTGAGCACGCATGTCAACATTATTAAATAGCAAAATACATTAAAAAATTCTGATATTATTTATAACAATCTTGTTATTGTCGTTTGTACTAAGCACCCACTTTCACTTAATACCATGATTCCGGTAAAACGACCGTAAACGTCTTTAGTAAATGTACGACAAAAGTTGTTCCAAATACCTGTCTTTGTTGTTTGAACTTAACAAAAAATTTACTGAAATGAAATTCACACATTGACAAGCTAAAATAAAAAATGTTCATATTTTTTAAAAATATTTTAGCTCGCCATTGTGTGATGTTTGTTTGATTAAATTTTTTGTTAAGTTTAGTCGATAAAGGAGCGTATTGGGAACAACTTTTATCTTATATGTACTGAAGCAATTTTCTGTCGTTTTACCGGAACTATGGTAATAAGTTAAAAATGCTTGTTTAGTAAAAACGTCAATAACAACATTGTTATCAATAATATCAGGATTTATTATGTATTTTCCTACTTAATGATGTTGACAAAAATATACACCATAAGGGAAATTGTTTACATTTTGTTGTAGTTTTATTAAATACAATCTAAAGTAACTGAATGTTCGGTCGCCCAAATCCTCCTGGTCCCCTTAATATATTTTTGCGTCGCTTCTTGCGATTACTATATATTTTCTGTTTTCTCTTTGTTGCTATTATTTGTAATTTTATCTATTCCTGAGGCCGGGAGATGGCAGGAAATGTTATAAACGCACTGGCGTTGGTACCTACGGGTTTACTAAGAGCCTAATCTAAACCGACGCGGTGACATAGAAGTTTATTATAATTTGTATGCACCAAATCTGAAATCTGAACACTAATTATTGTACAAACAGGTATCGACGACGGGAAAAAGACGCCACGTGGCTGCGACAAATATAAATATGAAAAAATACGCGACCCTCGAATCTAGTCAACAACAGCTCAAATTAGATCTCAAACCGACGTCGAAAAAGATCGTGCGAGCGGCTCTGGAATGTACACTCTCTTGCGTATTTTTGAGAGAGGGCAAGGCGACGTAAGATTTTCCGTCGAATTACCGACACATTAATCAACTTTTCGCGGAGCTTCAAAAAATATCTCTAACCGTAATTGTCCGAAATGTTGATCAGGGACGAGGACATGCAGAGTATGGCAAGTTTGATGTCGGTAAACAACAACAGTGACATTGCGCCCCTTGACGATTTCGACAACGAGGACATACCCGAGGATAACGAAGAATTGTCGATGAAAAATTTAGACGAGATACTCGATATATCGACGCAAATCGATCTCATGACGAGTAGCCTGACGGAGAGCGAATTGCCGAGTACGCCGATAAGTGGTACGCAACGTTCTTGTAATAATAACGATAAAAATTATCAGAACAACTCGCCAAAATCACACCGATAATAATCATACTGACTTCTCGGGACAGTCGCAAGTTTATCGAAAGACGATGCCACGCCGATCAACGACATTGGACAAAATATACATGGGATCAACGTTGTCGACGCTATCGACACGGCGAAAGAGAAGACACCTGCGACACATAAAATCGCAGCCGAGAACGAGTACGTGCTTGTTTAGTCGAAGGTTTTGCTTCATTCAAACACACGCAAACTTTTGTTCAATCCTGACGATACTTTTTTTTTTTTTCTTTCCTTCTTTTTTTATAGTAAAAATACGGAGCACAGCGTAATGAGATCGAAACTGCAGCCGTTAGACTTGAAGAAGAGCGACATGGGAGTCCCGAGGTTGCGCGAAATAACACCGGGTCAAGATCTGTTGGAGTGGTGCAAGGAAGTAACGCAAAATTATCCCGGTGTCAAAGTCACCAACTTGACGACCTCTTGGCGCAACGGTATGGCATTTTGCGCCATCGTTCATCACTTTAGGCCCGATCTCATGTACGTATTGTAAATCATCTGAGTATACGAAGTGCCAGTGATTTATTCGAATACCCAAACGATTCCTCCTTCGTTGACCCGAGAGGGTGAGAAAAAAAATCCTAATAATAGTACGGGCGTAAAGTTATGTATGTGTAGAGAGAATCGTGAGTCTTGTTGTCAGCAACCGCTCGGACTTCGACTATTGCGACGTTGTAAAAGAAGCTTGGATATAGGCCAGTAATCTTGTTCGACCGCGTAGATTCCGGTCAGTGAATAACATCTCGTCCGTTGTCTTTTTTTTTCTTTTCACGCGTTTTTTTTATCTCACGCCAACAATTGCGCGCCATTCGAACACACCGTTTGCGTCGAATCTGGGTCGTCGTATAACGAGCATTATTTATTCAGTTCGAAAATAAAAAAGAAGCAATGTCGTTGAAACATAAAAAAATTATGTATATTTTTCAGAGAGATAGATTCGTTGTTGCCACACGACGTAAAGGGCAATTGTAAGAAAGCATTCGACGCCGGAGAGGCTCTCGGCATTCCGAGAGTCATAGAACCAGCGGATATGGATATTTTGACGGTCCCCGATAAATTAGCCGTGATGACATATCTGTATCAATTGAGAGCCCACTTTACCGGTCACGAATTAGAGGTACTATACTCATATATCATTAATAGAAACGCGCCCTCGTAACGTGAGCTGTATAAAATATTGTTAAAAAAATATTCATATATGTATATGCATAAATAGGTTCATCAAATCGGTAAAACAACAGACGAATCGTCATACATGATCGGTCGATTCAACACAGACAATAATACGGACGTGAGCGTCCAGCTGTTCGGCCAGGAGATAATCAATTTACGAAAGAAAGAGCAAGCCGAGCAGCGTGGCAATAAACTCGACAGCAATAGAAGGTGAATAATTGAAACGAAAATAGCTACAGTGTTGAAGTCGAGCGAAGCAAAGCCGAACGACTGTAGCAGTCGACTTTGCCGGCTTGATCTTGAACCTTTCTCATTTTACAGATCCAATCCCTTCGATTACAAGCGGGACGAAATGAGCATAGACGCTTTGAAGAATAAATTACATCTGAGCCTTAACACGGACAATCACGATCACGATCCGGGCAGCAAGGACAAGTCACCGACCAGCGTCAAAGACGTCAAGGATATAATTCTCGCGAGTTCGAAAAGTATCCTCGGCAAGGTTTTATCACCGACCAAAGAAAAATATATGTCGAGAGAAAAGGCAAGATTGAACTTTCGACTTATCGCGAAGAGAACGGATGTAATGTGAATAATAATGATAACAATAATGTGAACGTCCTCCACAGAGCAAATCACCACCGCGGGCGGTGCAAGTACAGCAACGACCAATTTTAATGACCAGACGTCAGTTGACCGATCCCTTTGGGTCCGACGACGAGGAGGAGAATATTCAGGTCGTCGATGACAAGTGGTCTCAATCGATTTCCATTACGAAATCACCGACGTCCGCTCGAGATGTCAGTATACACAAAATACGAAACCTATTTATTTTTCACGCGCTCTTTCTTTCTTATAAAAACTTACAAAGATTTTACCTCTTTTTTCGTATCAAATCTTACAAAGAAACAAGTCCTTCAACATTTTCCTTACGAACGTGTTTTATTATTTTTCTTACGTCATATGCCACAAAAAAACAGTAAAAAATCATTAGATTTGAAGAAAAAAGTTATGGCTTTCAGGAATCACCGTTTCCGAACGACCGAGGCAGCCGAGGAAGTTCCGAATGTCATGGAACTTCGCCGTCCCACGGCGCCGAACCGCGCTCGCAACACGTAATTTTCGTTTACTTTTCCTTGCTTATTACCGCTCGAGTCGTTAAATATTACATACGGCGTGGTTAAAAAAGTATCGCTTTAAAAAAAAAAATACCTTGCCTTTCCCCGTAGCCATTGGTCACTCGACACGACGAGCTCAGAGAACGTGCGAGACAACTCCTCGAGCAGGCTAGAAGCCAATCGAAGACTCCTGGGCTTGCCTCGACAGCTTCGAGCCCGGTAGAGGTACGAGATACCATATATAGTTTTTCTAGCGTAAACGAGAGAAAAAAAAATTCGTTAGAATTTGCGAACGCGCAGCTTTGTTGTACTATATCGCATTAATTGCCCTGGTCTGGCTTTGCAGCCGCAGAGCGATGACGACAGACAGCAACAGCTGCGCGAAAGAGCTAGACGATTGATAGCCGAAGCTAGAATGGGTGTAGTAACCGTTACGTCTAGTCAAATGGGCGACGATAACAATAGCGATAGACGTTCCATTGACGATCAAAACAATAGTCCAAGAAGGAGCCTCACTCCTTCGACACCGGGAGATCGGCTTAGTATGAAGGTGAGAAAAATCTCTTAACGATGATGAAACGCGCACCAATTTTATGTACTTTTTTTGTTTGTTAACACTATGCATCGATCTTCCAGTCGGAACACAATGGTAACGTTCTAGCGAACGCGAGCGCGCCCGACGGTGAGAAAAAGAGTATTACACCTTTGTACTCGTTCTCGAAAATAATGGAGAGAATATCACCCGAGAAAACTAGTCCCGATAGGCATCCTCACACGTTACGCGGGGTAAACCAAATGGCTTTTTTATTTCAATGTTTCTTCTAACGCTTTAGTTAACAGTCCCATCAAAGTAATCGTGCTTTTCATTGTACAATCCAGTTGGGCAAGGACATGACATCCTACATCCAAAACGAGCTCGAAGCACTGGAGAGAGAACAGAGCCAGATAGACGTTCAGGCGGGTAAACTCGAGAAACAGCTGAGAGCCGCTATGGAGAGCGACAATGAGGAAGAGACCGAAAGATTAATGTCCCTCTGGTTTACTCTTGTAAACAAGAAGAACGCTCTTCTGAGACGGCAGATGCAATTAAATATCTTGTAAGTATATCCGTAACTTTTCCATTCGCTTCATCCATTAATCGTTCGATAAACTATTGAAGAACGTCACATACATATTTACTTCTCCTTCGCAGAGAAAAAGAGGATGACTTGGAGCGACGTTTCGAATTATTGAATCGAGAATTGAGAAGTATACTGGCCGTCGAAGAGTGGCAAAAGACTGCGGAGCAAAAAGTACGAGAGAATCTTTTGCTCGAAGAGTTGGTGTCTATAGTGAACAAGAGAGATGAATTGGTTCATCATCTCGACACCCAAGAAAGAGCGTAAGCATTGCTATCCAGCTGTTTGTTCGACCTGCTCCGCTTTACGCAGCTTTCCGAGATTGCGTGACAATAATATCTCATTGTATTCTCTGGTGTCTCAGTATCGAAGATGACGACGAGATTGAGCGTGATCTTTCGAGAGCCGGCTTAGCGCAACGAAATAAAAACTGTGTCGTCCAGTGATGCGGTCGATCCGCGAAGCGAACGAGCTACGCATCCGTGAGTTCGAGGTAAGACGCGCGCGGGCGCTCTTTTCTAAATCAACGACCTATATATCAAAGCGAGCATTTCCCTTTGTTCTACAGCCGAATGAAATGATGCAATGTGCAGACATTCTTCTCCGTTTGTTAATACTCAACGGGTTAAAATACATTTATAGCATAGTTATAAAATATATTATACTACAACCGAAAGTGACATCATACCGGAATTACGTTATATCGGATTTGAAAATGCCACACTACAAGTGACATCATACCGGAATCACTTCATTTCCGGTTTGAAGTTACGTATTTCCGCTATGACGGCAGCCCGGATTCCAATTTTCCAAAATAAATATAATATACATATTTTATTCTTATTGGTTTCAGATATGGTCCTATGCTGTTGTGGAGTTGCCAAAGAACTAGGGAATAGGCGTCATTGACGATTGAAACGTTCTCAAGAGATACGTAAATTTAATATTTCGTTAGATGAATTGCAGTTAACATATTAATTTTTATTAGCGAATTTACGATTTCTGATAATTGTTCTTTCTTTCTACTCTACCTTCGTTCCAAAACTATCTCGCGTTATAGACCGGGATTTTTTTTCGTGTCACCACCATCGGCTAAATTACTTCATTCTACCAGGCGGGTGTGCCACACTCGCCTATTCGTTTATACTCAAACTCTGTGCCATACGATCGCTTCGAGTGTTCCATAAGATGTTTTCACTGTCTCATGTTTTTTGTTTTTCCTCCGAAATGAGTTTCTTTCCATGCAAATTAATCATCCAGGACCTATTTCAATTAAGACTATTGATAACATAAATAAGCCTATCTTGTACACTTACCTGGCCGTACGAAGTGCTCGTAAAAAGTGGTGGCAAATCACCTATACTCACACATCTCCCATTCGCTCCCCGATCACGCTCTCTTAGAAATCAGTTTTCTCATTGCCGGTTTGATAACACCGCGCAACACCCGTAGGAATAATAATGAATATCCATTTGTTCATTCTTAATGATAAATAATGCGTGTGCAACAAGTGACTCTCCAAAAGCTTTAATATGTCGCGACGGGATGAAGTTTCAATGTACAAAATAATGTTTTACGATAATCGTCGACGCCAATCCACGTCCGAGCGTTAAAAGATTCACGAATATTCTCGCTTTCGCATTGTAGGGAAACACGGCAATCATTACGGGTACGATAAATATTATTGTACCATACCTCATGGTTGTACATATCGATCTCTCCAGCGACTATTCATTTTTATTCCACGTGCATCATCGCAATAATTTGATTATCAAATTTTCAAAACGAAAAAATGTTCGACTGCTAAGCAGAACCTCGTATCACTGGATTGAAATGCAATAACTCATATATTTCATCCGTAAACGATAATCTTATTCTAATTATATTTATATATATGTATATGGGTTGTAAGTTTAATCTAATTGCCGATGGTTTGAATATTTTTTATTACCCCCAGTGCCTAAATACGTTTGATTTAAAGATACTTTTTATGCAGTGCAAATACATTATACGACTATTACAATTACTACGATGTGATTATGTGGGCTAAGGATGAAAAAAAATTGTGTATGTAATTCTAAATGCCGAACTCTTAACGAATCTGCTGGGCAAATTTTGTACGTTACCTGCTTATAATAATGCATACTATTATTATGATGATGATGATGATGATGATGATGATGAAGATGACGACTTTAAAATTATTTATAGTTTTAAGAATGATCTACATTAACTATTGTGTTTGTAAATGTCAATAATAATTCTTGCCGTTTATGCGATCATGTGAAGAGTTTCGTTTCGTTGCTTATCGAGTCGTCGGATCGGCCAAGTAATCAACCGGTAACCCAGTGCAATCATTAATGAATAAAGGAAGTTGATAAAAAATAAAAGATATATGAATTGGTTAAAACAACCTGCTTACGATCCTTGGACGAGATTATCGCTGAGGAGTAAAAAAAAAACAGCAAATGACTTGTTTCGTTTCCGATATGCTTTTATGAAGAAAAATCTTACGTATGGCAGTGAGACTATAACATATTTACATAATTCAACAAGCTCACTTATAAATACTTAACTTCGAGGACATAATTAGATGTTAAATTCGCAACACCGAAACGAATATCATCCATTATACACATTCCGATGTGATACACGCATGAAGAGGTGTGTGCGCTTCGACTCCGAGATGTACACGATTTTGATATCTTTTGGTTAACGGGTAACTCTCAACAAATTCTATTATCGTTTACCACAATGCATTAGTCTCTAAACTCTCTATCTCTAATATTTGGTTTCCACAGAGAGCTCGTTACGCTCGTCTTGTCTCTTTGGAATCCTCGCTATACAAACTCTTGTTCACCATTCACAAACAACTACTACGCAATATCAACGCCACGGATTTTCTATTTTTGAATCACAGTTCACTGCGTAGATATATTTAATATATAAAACCGCTTGTAGACTGTAGAAAACTTGAACGCGCCACCTATTCTCGAAGGCCATCATGCAAATTGTCTGTTTTTGTATGGTTTCCTTAAATATCGTTGTTACATTCTACAATTTCTCGACGTAATTCGAGGGAAATAGACCGGACTTTCCTTTGAGGCGTCCTTGCCACCATCCACCATCATCTGAAAAAGCAAAATTTCAATGAGACAACGAAATGAAAAAATATTCGGTTAAAAAAAAAATCATCTGGATACACACGTTCTTTCAGCAATTCGACGACGTCGCCCTCCTTCAATTGAAGCTCGTCAAGATCTTGAGGATTGTAATCGTACAACACTTTAACTTTCGGAAGAGCCGGCGTCGCCGGCTTTTTAATCGAAGCTGGTGGTCTCGCCGAGGGATTGGAATTCGCATGACCGTTTGTTCCGTTTGAAGGTAATGCCAAGCCTGTCTGAAACTTGCTACTTGACAGCCGCTTGGTGTCGCTCGGATATTCGCCACCGCCGATAGGCGGTAGCCGGAACGCAGCGTGGACCATCGGCTGGTTGGGGGGCGCAGGTCCCGAAGGAGGAGGCGGAGCTCTAACTAATCCTAGAAAATAAATTAAAAAAATACAGAACTCTAACCAAGTGAGTGTAATCGACCAGCGGAAGATTGGTTCTTTGTTTGTAACTACCTCGGGGAGCACCTCCTGGATTCGTAAACATTCCCATCATCGGCACTCCGGCATTCGGAATCTTGTTCGGCTGTTTGTTCGTAATTTTTTGAGCAGCTTGTCGCTGGGCTTGAACTGGCAAAGCGTTGGGTCGATTGGGTGGTAAATTCGGCCGAGAATTTGTCACAGCTGCGAGAGGCTGTAATTCTCCAACCGATCTTGGGGCAGCTCGAGGCTGCAGGGCAGGCCGCGAGGGCGGAATATCCGGTCTTGGCGGGGCGGTCGAATTATTCGACGCCGCAATTGGTGATCTACTTCCGTTGTGCATCGTGGGATTTGGTGCTGGACGTGTCGGCGCCGCTCCCGTTGAAACATTCTGCACGGGCCTCGAAACTTTGTGGGAACGAGAGCCCGAAGATACGTTCGATCTGCTAGCGCTGGGCTCTGCGAAATTATTTTAATGCGTCATTAGATACAGAGAAAATTATATTACGAATTGCCATTTATTATTTTTACAGATTCAGAAACCTTCGCGAAGACTTACTTGATGTACTTGACAATCCCGGACCTATAGCGACATTCAGGACTTTTCCGGCCGGTTTCAATATCTCTCTGTCCCCGTAATCAGCTTGAACAAACTTTACCTGTCTCGTACCACCGCCTCCCCAACCCTCCTTCTTAACTTTGAATTCGAGGCTGAAAATATCAAAAATAGATTCGATATAAGAGGCGAGAAACAGAGGAGACCGACTGCAGGAGAGTGCAATCCACGCGAATAGTGAACAGAAGCCGCTAACCGGAAACCGCAAGACCTACTTGTTGCTGAATCTGATATTCAATGGATGTCCCAATTCCTCGAGATACTTTTTGCTCAGCACCGAAAGGAATTCGGTCTTGAAAACGAGCTCCAGCAAACTCGCGTAATCCTCCCGCGTATGCACGATGACGAAGTTATCCTGAGAAGAGACATAGCTTCAATAATTGCGGTGACGTTGATGGATAATTTTTTTAATGAACGCGAACGTGCCCGACGTCGCTCACAACTCACCTGTAACGTGCTCATAGATACGTGACTGATCTGCTCGAATGGAAGTTTTCTCTTGACGACTTCGAGGATTTTGCCCTTCTCCGGACCTTTCTTAATTTGTTCGCGTCCGATGAGGAACAAACACTTGCCGGTGAGTACGAGATCTCTCCTACACATCTGGATCAAGATAGAGGGGGGGGGGGGGGCAAAAAAAGGAGAATATGAGAGCTCAAGTAGACCGCTGTGTGTGAATATCTCCTGGTACACAGCAACAATTGAATTTTTTATGAGTAAAGCCCGCGAGTGGTTCTATCCGATACCTCTCCGTTTCTTACCTCGGGCGCGCGCAGTATTGCGCTTACCCTCGTAACGAGAAGAAAATACAATACACTACCGCTCGGCGATAGTTTTTTTTTAAAGAGGTGAAATGTTTCCGGTTACTGACCTTAAATCGCCTGTCGTACTTTTTCACGACTTCAGCGAAGAACACCTTTTCTCTTCTTCCCACCAAGTTTGTGGTCTGCGAACGGCAATCCATCCCGATATAGTCGCCCACGAAGTTTCTGTTCAAACTGGCTCGCCTTCTTTGCTTGTGACCGTACAGTAAATCCGCAGCAGCTTCTCTCTGTTCCTCCTGACGCTTACGGGCAAAATATTTCTTGAAAGCTTTCTGTATTACTCTCGCATAAACGTTGTACTTTCGGTCTCTCGCCTCCTCTAGCATGAAAAGCTGTGGGAACATTAAATACGAATGAATTACAAATGTAAAAAAAATAGACAAGCTTAGATCTCGTTTTTATTATTGGGATCGTACACGATCTACATAATTATGTCTCTCGCAATGTCCCTCCATGCCTCGGAGTGCCAAGAGTGTGTTTGACCTTTTCCCTAACGCCGTTGAAATTATAACTCGTCGTGATCTAACTTTGTTTCACGAACGACTTGGCATTGAGGATAATTTAGAATCGGCTGTGCAATATGTCTGGATAGTAAGACCGATCAGCGGGCACCGCCTACAAGACCTTAATCGACCCGACTAGCGTCGCTCTCCGCAGTTATTGCGACATTCGTGTAACTGGAACGGGAGTGGGCAATCGAGAGATATTCCTCCTTGCTTTAAACTCTAAACTCTGGTGTGTAATCTCATCTACAAGAATATGCGGGCTTTTTTGCGAGACCGACCGAGAGATAACCGGAGCGCGAGGCTTGTCTGTTAGTCTCTGATTGCTCTCTTGCGGCGAGATCCCGTAAACGAACTAGTGGTACGGTTTAAATTGCTATCAAGATATATTGCAAAAAATATTTTCTTCTGTATTAAAAACTACTGACGAATATTCTGTTGCGATTATTATGAGACTCACGCTTTCAGGAGCTTTGATGAAGAGCTTCGTCCTCCCGAGCTGATACTGTGATCTATCGATGTGCAAACTGGCGAGTATCCACTCAACACCCTGTTTCTCATCGCCATGCCAAGCGGGCCACGTTTCCCTCGTGAGAATCGCATAACGGTGAAGAAACTTCGCGAAAGGCCGCCTGTAAGCGAAACCGGCCCTTCGGACTCTGATGTTCTCTTTCAAGCCGAGATACTCAACCTGATGCTTAACCCTCAGCTGATCCCAGTCTCTCGGTTTCTTCGTTTCATTCGGCTTTATACATCTTATGTAATGGGGCGTGCATTTCATCAATTGTCCGACGAGACGACTCGCTTGACTGCGAATTTTGCTGCCGGCTGTTGTCGGCCGAGACTTGAGCGTCTTTGTTTTTCCGGCTTGAGTTTCCGGGGGATACAGCGAACGCACCAACGAGCTGAATATCCGAGATGAACACCCAAAATTGAATTTTACCAGGTTAATGAACAGCTATTTTATTTAGAACACGAATTGGATCATTTAACGATGGCTTTTGTATTCACTGACTTTGTACTCGTTTGCATGAGTTCGATGAGATCGAGAAAGAGAACGTCGCGATTCTTGTCACAGAATCCCTCGACCGAGTAGGAAACAACCCCGGCGTAATGATGAATAGCGAAACCGTCGCTAGTTCCTTGAAAGTGGGCATGATTGTTCGCTGCTCCACTCAATTTCTGGAAAATCATAAAATGGTTACGCATCGCAGTAATTATCGTGTCATGTACTTTTAGATACAAATCTGTGCTTAGATTATCATTTGTAGCACCCAACTGGTAAAATGATTCGTCGATTCATTATGCTCATAAAAGAAAAAAAAAAGTTCTTCCGTATACATACCTTCTGTAAATCGGAATCAGCGCCTTTACTTCCTCCGTGAAGTGTCGCGCAAACGTCGTCAAGTACAAGAAACAAGCCCGGTGGCCTCTTTCCTTCCAAAAGTTCGACGACGATAGCGTTATTGAAATAATCTATCGGCGTCCACCGGATGTTCTCCGCCACGTATTCTTCCTGCAAATAAATGGTATAGTAGCGTGGGGTAACCTCAAATTAATTTCAACGAATTCATGAACGAAAGTTTTTAATTTTTACTACTATTCCTTAAGATGGCCGAATTGGTAAGATGGTTGCCTGGCAATTGCCAAGTCCAACTTGGCAAGTACCAAGTTGGACGTGACGTCACATCGAAAATACTTCACTTCCGGATTAAAATTATTACATTCAATTCGGATTTTTCTCCACATCTTTGGTCACCTTTGTGACCAAAGGTGAACAAAGGTGTTTGAAACGGGACGCGGAATCTCCCCGCTTTACCCATGATTGGTACACCTTCGGTCCTTATGCGTACTCAAGAAGGACCTGTGAGGTGCGCTCATCTAGTGGAAACGGGGACATATATCCCCGTTTCCTTGAGTTCCTTAGATGAGTACTCAGTCCTTATCGAGTACACCTTTGGTCTTTCCCGATTTCAAAATCGTATTTTCGAAAGTGACGTATTTCCGATATGATGTCGGCATGCGTTCGTATAGTCGCTTGTTTTTTTTTCCCAAATATTTGAGTAATTAATTCAGTCTATCAGTACATTGGTTGTGGGAAAAAAGTCATGTTGAATTTTGGGTGAAATGAGTTTGGCGAAAAAGATACTCTACTCTACGTCGATTGCTCTGCTCCAATTATGTCTTCGCGTGGATGAAACGCCCCAGCGCATAAAGGACTATCGGAAACGTTATTAGATTGGACTTCGAAGCTTCGTGTCACGATTACAGTATAGGTACATCTAGAGGTTGACGGAGAGTCCGAGTGCGGAACCGCGACGATAAAACGAGTTAAAAGGCGGAAGACAGAAGAAACGGGAGAGGCCTTTGAAAGGGGCTTCGTCCTCTCCGTGGACTCGTACTAAAAGGCGCAAAAGGCGCGACGATAGGACTCCGGGCCCCTCTTTTAACGCGGTCTAGTTGTGCCCATTCAGACAGGCTGAAAAGTGGCTCACGATTATTATTATCATCGGTGTTTCTTCTTCTTCTACTCTCTCTCGTGGGGAATGAAGGAAGGGTTACGGTAGTAGTGAACTAAAACCAACACCCGCCCGTTTTCATAAGCCTGCTTTGCGTTCGAAGTTAACGACGGGGACGACCACAGTCAGCGCGGCTGTAACTCGATGATGATGATGAAGAAGAAGAAGAAGAAGAAGAAGAAGAAGTAAAAGAGGAGGAAGAAGAATAACAACAGAGGTTCAGAAGACACTTTTTGCACAGCTCGCCGACCCGATTTTAATATTCATCGGGAGCGACACGCTTTGTGGTACCGGTTATGGCAATAAATTTTTTTTTTTAAAGACAGAGCTGTGGGCAGGAAGGTAGAACTCTTCTTTGAATGAGTTTTCTTCCATTATTCTTCATCTGCTTTTGTTCCCGAGCGAACCGGAGAGCGCAGAACCAGCCTCCAGAACGAGTGACCGCACTCGGTTCCATGTTTCTTACCGAAGTTGATGTCCGGCGACATTTTTTTAATCCACGTACAGAGGAACCGTTGACAACCTAATTATAACTTGAAAAAAAAGATACATTCATTTAAATTTGTGAAAGCAGGAAAAATTCTCACGCAATGCGGCGCCTCTGATTATCTACATTTATAGATACATATACTATACTTATATATGGAATTCAGTTATTGATCATTGAGTGAGAGCGAGTGGTGCGTGTCGGTCAATCGGGACAAGGACAAAACGTTCGTTATCCAAGCTGGACAGCTAGACATAGAATCCGAGGAGTGTGCGAATAACACGCCTCATGTAACAACTGCGGATCATACCGGAGCCAGAAGGTTGAACCGATCACTGCGTGCTCTCTTTATAATATTCCGCTTGGAAAAAGTTACCGAGTATATAATACGAGCCGCGTATACAATCTCGCAAGAGCAACGACGTTTCGCCTTTCTGAACTCACGCCGGGGGGGCTTCCGGTAATTTCCCCTAAAAGAATACACAACACGAGAGCCGGAGAGCCGTTAGTCATAAGCTACTATCTCGAGGACAATTAACCGAGAGAACGACCAACGGAGACGCGTTAACGCGGTGCGAACAACACTGTTCCGAATATCTTTGCAGCTTTATATTAAAAATATGTCAGGACGTTGTAATAAAATATCGTTGAAAATCCCAAAAAAAAAAATGGGTTAAACTTTCTTCTTTGCCAGAAAGTCAAATATGATGCATTGAGCGTCAAAGGGTTAAAAACAAGTGACTCTAAAGTCTCGAGAGATCTTGCACTCGTGTAGTTCGAGAACCGACAGGTGTATGGCTGTAGAGCGTAAAGGGCCCTAACGAAGAGGCCAATTGACGGTGAGAGAAGCGGTTCGGCCGCACGCGTTAAACTAATTGGGATCTTTCGTTCGGCGGGCCAAGACGCCGCGAGCTGCGCGAGGCGCGTGTGAAAAAAATTAAGTAAAAATACATTCCTCATTGTTGTGACAAATTTCTTGACTTGAATAGCCAACAAAGACCGGCGAAAGATAAGGAATGAGAGATTCTGGGTTAATGTCGGTCGTGCGAAGTGCTCGTCACCCATTTTTCTTTTTTTACCTTCTTTTTTTGTGTAATATTTTCGCCTCGGTTCGCGTCGCGCGTTAATGTTTCCTGACAATTTTTGAGTTCATCAAGGAACCGCTGAAAGGACCGTTAAGAGACTCACGGCCCTACTATACGCGACTGACCCACGGCTATTAGAGTTTCGATTGTACTATTTCGTGTCGAATCTCGTGTCAGGCATCTCCGTCGACCGCGAAAGCCGGTCAGCTTTGTTCATTCGCTGGTTAACTTCTGAATCGTCACGATTGATTTTGCAGCGGCCAACGAAGCGCGGAAGAGGCTCGTCGATTTCATACAAACCCAATCGCATCCGGTCGACTTCCGAGTCTCTCCAACATTCAAAAGTTTGCTGTAAATAGCTTTTTTCCCCATAGAACAGCGCGACCGGATGGGCGGAGATGAAGGATAGTTTCGATTTGTTAAGCCGTCCCTGGTTCAACCTTCCTTGCGCAATCCTCTCAAGTTCGCAGTTAAATCGTTAAGATGATTCATGTATTTCACGGGAGGTTTTACTTTTTCCTCGGACAAATAACAATTAGATGAAAACTAGAATCGTGATTAGAACGAATACGGATGAATGCCGAGTCAATGCTCGAATTTATACCTTAATAGGGCTTCGCATCGCATGCCGGAAAGTCGATGAAAGGAAGGAAAAGTAGTAAAAAAAAAAGATTTAATCGGAAGGAAAACTCGGATGCAATTAAGAAGTCGTCGTGAAAAGAACCAGTCGAGGAGGAGTCTCGAGATTTTTCAAGTTCTGGATGCGCATCGTCACAGGTGAAACCTTGGCTGGGCAGACCCTGACGAGTAACGTAATTAAGTGGACAATAATTGCATTCGCGTCTCTTCGTATCGCGTGCTTAAACGAGGCTCCGCGCCCGATACACTTGTCTCATATAGTAAGAATAGGGGATATATGGAGCGGTTAGAAAGTTTTAAACTTGGTTTCATCGACTAAGATGCGATTAATACCAGCACGTATTAAACTCGACTGCCGCTACGGTGACTTCGATATCGCTTTCATCGTGTGAGGTAATTCTACCGTTTAATATATTCCGTCACGAATGAAGTGCTTCGAGGCCACGATAAAAAAAAATCTTTCGTTACAAATATTTTTTGTTTATAAATTCGTATTTCTTTATCATTTGAATATATATTTATATCTATTAATATGTAACTAAAAACAAACTGTGTAGAAATAATTCGTTTCGTGGCCCACTTTGACTTTTTTATCAAGAGGTATGGAAGTGAAATCTTTCGAATCTAGGAACACTTAAAAAAATGTTGGCGTCGAGAAAGTTTTATTTTCGGAAGTGTAGCTCCATCTGCAATTTCTACTTTTTAATTAAATTTATTCGCTTAACGATCCCGATCGGTTCCGCAGACAATTACAGGGAAGGATTTATTAAATGTTTTTGTTTTTTTTTTGTTTTCGAGAGAGGAACGAACTGCAAAGTGAGGGCGAGGCGAGGCTGACGCTCGGTTCGCAACTTATACAAGTGTACAACCGCGCGAGAAGGAAACTGTCTGGGCGCGAGAGTGGATCGGAAGGCCCGCGAGAGCAAGAGAGCTCTGACGCAGTCCACAGAGATACCAAACACCGCGAGTATTACTCTCCGGTGTGGTGGGAGATCTCCGGCAAGTACGGATGGATACCCTCCTACTACACTTGGCTATTTCATTACCTTCACTCAATCGGTGCGCACGGAGCGCGGTGCATACGAAGTCCGGAGAACTCTCAACGATTCCCTGTATATATCGCAAAGTCTCTCGGCGACTCTATTGCCGCACGCCGCCCGCCTTCTCTCGAGCCTTTCGGGCCGGGCAGATATCTTGCGATCTACCGTACACGCCGGTGATCGAACATCTCGATGGATACAAAAATCGTTCGGTGAAGTTGTCAATTTTTTCGGGTTCAATAAATCGAGTGCTGAACCGTGAGTGAATGGGGATCGAACAATCGATCGGGAGGAAGGACCAACCGCGGGGCTAATTAGTCAGCTCCGACCTTGAAAATCAAGTTGCCGGGAGAGAATCTCAAGTCAATACTGAAAACAAAAATATAAGAAAAAATCAGCAGGTACGTAAAAATAAAAATAAAGAAAAGATTCGTCATGATCGCCAGTCGCGTCACATCGAGTCGCTCGAGCGTGGAGTGTGGCAGAGATCGCATGCAGAAATAATGCGGTAGAGTAAACGTCCCTAATAATCGTGACAATGGGAAATTGTTACACGTGCTGTATAATTACGCAGCTTGCGTCATCACTTTAATAACCGAGCGGGTTTATCCACTGTAAATACTGTACGCTTTACATAGCCCAAAGATACAGATTTTTATCGTTAAAGAAAGAACCGAGAGATACGACTTGTTATTATTTTATAGTCGATTTCATCAATTTCTTTCCTTATTTTCACTGTATACACCTGTCGTTCGCAGGTGCAATGCTGCTTGAGCCGCTGATTTTAGCGAGAAGTGCAGCGAACACTTGTCTTTGGTTTTTGGCTATAAATAATAAAACGTACAAGGGTAAAACGGACTATCTCTACGAATTCGTCGCATCGAAAAAATGTCGTCTCGTATGGATGGAGGATCCGTTTTGTCCCACGGAATGTACGTGTTTGTGTTTTGTATATTTCCATCGGGCAGGAGGCACGCGAACGTAAATTCTTCACGAGCAAACAACATGGGGGGAAATTAAAACGGGGGGAGAGTAGTGAATTTAATTAACCCTCGTAATTGCACCAACTCCCGGGACTGTCCCCCCGAAGACAATTCTCGTTTACTTTGCCTCGTCGCCGGAACCTTTTGCCATACCGAGAACGATAATTCTCCGCTGTTTATTCCCTCTACCCGATGCAATTTAATGGAACGGGAAGGAATACTACGAAAAAGACCCGGGGACAATAGACAAAGGGATTATCGATACGGAGGATCGAAAGAATAATTATTGGCACTCGTAATCATATAAATTCGTCAAACATCGTCGGAGGAGCTCGAAGATCCGCAGATTATCCGACAATTAGCCAATTGACGAGGCAAGTGACGCGCCAATAATTTGCTTCGTCCCGGCGGTCTCGCGATTCAATTTATCCAATTGTGCGGCCCCTTCTCGCCTTGCAAGTATCGAGCTGCGTTTCGATTAATTGGACTACCGACACAAATAACGATAAGGACTGGGGACTGCAACATTTTAGTTGCAGTCCCCAGTAATTTTTTAGTTTTACTAAATTTTAGATTTAGTAATTTTTTTGTTTTGTTTTTTTACTTCACGTGAAAATAAATAGGAACAACGGTTCATTTTGTCTCAGGGCTCAATTTTTATATTCATAAAGATTAGTGAAATTTGACTGTCCATTTTTTTAATTTCTCAGCGTATGTAGGCTTAGTCGGTGGACGCACCGGACGAGGAGGGGTCTAGCAAAGAAACACTATCGCGACGAGAATTGTAATTCTACCCGCGTTCCGATAGCGTCCGCACGCCCTCACGAATAAAAAAAACCCGAGCAATGTTATTCCAACGGGTTGCCGCTCACGAATTTCCATTGTACGCTATAGCTGTCTTTCAGACGTCGTCACACGCGCGCTCCGCTTCGCCGCGAGGAGTATGAAATTTCTTCGAGCTCACCGTGTGTCAGGGCTTTCGCAACTAGGAAATACAATAGCGGCGCACCGAGCGTACGAGAAAATCTATGCGCCAACTAGGAAGGGAATGGTTCAATGAAGAACGAAAGAGAAACACCCGTCAGTGAAGAGAAAATTCCGCGAAACAACCATATCGTTTCGTAATTTCGAAGTCTGTAAAAAAAAAAAAAAAAAAATCCGTGAGATTATAAGTCAAGATTGCTCGTGGGAATGTTTATACATTGACGTTTTGTTAACACGAAGAACAGTCGAGAATAGTTTGTTCAATATTCAATGAAAAATTATCTCCATTTTGCGCGTTCGTGCAACGTACTCGAAGAAAAAAATAAGTCTGCGATACAGCAAAATGTTTGACTCTCACCATTTTGCGGCAAGATCGCACGCGTGATCGTTCGATTTGGAACTCCGAAGACTCGTTCATTCCGAGTTCTTTTTTTTTAATAAACTTTTTTTATTACGAATTTACTATGAATTGACGATTAAGGAATGAAAATAAGAAGAACGAAGCTCCGGTTCGATGCTCACCCAGATATATATATATATAAAAGCGCATAGAGGCAGAACCGCGAAAACGAAACTACGCGCTCGGGACGCTACACGTATAACGGGAACTCCCCGAGCCTTGACCACTCTCACTTTCGTTACGCCCGCGCTATTATTTCTCTTTGCTTCTGGCAGTGTAACGCTGTGCCGACTAATAGCAATCCGATAGGCGAATGCTATTTGCATATAAAAAAAAAACAACAACAAGTTTGTACGAATTAAATCTGCCGGCAGTTTGAATGGCGATGCGTAAAAAAAAGTTCTGCAAAGCAAATAAATGACACGCTCTCGATAGCTGATGGATTATATTATTATACTATATTATTCGCTAGGTAGATATAATGACTCTCGGCAGACCGCACGGAATTTCAATTATCCTAGTACTATAATGTCCCTCGGGCACAAGAGAGGCGCATCTTCCAACTTTCCCGGAAATCGTCGAACGCGCTTCCATCTGTGGCTCTGTCGGTGGGCACCCAAGCCTCACGATTTTCTATACTAATAAACTATAAGGGTACTTCGTCGAGGCTTATTTAACTTCGGGGTAAAAAAAGAAAACCATTTTCATAATTGCGGAGGCGGCCGAAGGATAACGGAGAAATCGAGACTCCGTAATGGAGTTCGACATCTCTAAAACGACTCCGGTTCATTATAAATTAATCCTTTAACGGTAAATTTTAATATATCTTCACACCAAATTGCAATGTTCTGCGATTTTATAGAGATAACAAAACATTGATGAAAATGTGCCGTTTTGTCCCGCATTCCCCCAAATTAAAGGGTGAAACAAGACCTGCAAAGTGCTAAGCTGTTACATTGTCTACAGTGGTAAAAGCATATTTTTTGTTCCTCGACATCCCAAGAACTCTCGGTCGAACCACGTGGAGTAGGAAAGTCTCGATATACCTTCACTCGAGCACATTCGCCTGTGAACTCCACCGTTAAGCCCACGTTCACCGCCGAGGCCCACAAACGAATGTGCGCGCCACTTGGTGTACTCGTTTATTTTTCTTTATCTTCTCAAAAGAAAACCTGTTAGAACTCGGTCGATAGCCTCACTCGCCGCTGCCGCATTTTGTTGAGTACCGCGAGCGAAATTGCCCCGATTTAACCACACCCACTGTCCCTTGACGGTTTTCTATGCATCGAGGAAACTATCGAGAAACCATAATCGTAATGTACTGCTCACATATAGCGAGAACCGTCTCTCTCGAGCTCGAGTCTCTTCCGCAACGCCCGCGAGAACCCGATAGGGTATAAGTGAAGCAAAATTATTATTTATTATTATTTTTTTTGTTGCCAATATCAATGCACACTGTTTTATCGCCTGACCAACTTTCCATCGAGTGGCTTCAATAAATTATGTTCATTTACACGTTCATTTCGTTTTGTTTTGATATTTTCAACCGTGCTCTCGCCATTTGTAGTTTTTTGTTTTTTTTTTTTTTATTTTTTTTTATTTTTTGCAATATCTTATTTTAACGTCCTCTCTGCATGTCCTAACAGACGCTCGATAAATCGTGCATCCCTGAATGAGGCGGTAATGTCCGTTATTCAATGCGGGGCTATATGCGGGGCTTGTAATAACTTCGTTATCGATAATAAAAGCAAATTTCCCGGGAGGCAATCGTGAGCGCGATCACGAGTAATTAGGTCCACTTAAATACGGAGAAAGTATCACAGATCACAGAGGTAACGGTGTTAGAGCGATAGAAGTGCGCCGATGACGAATTTGGTCAAGTAATTTTGTAAACTGGTTTACAGTGACGAGACGGAGTC
This sequence comes from Ichneumoninae sp. B BG-2022a, assembly GCA_030522725.1. Classification (NCBI taxonomy): domain Eukaryota; kingdom Metazoa; phylum Arthropoda; class Insecta; order Hymenoptera; family Ichneumonidae; species Ichneumoninae sp. B BG-2022a. Next base: position 5,110 of record JAPYZD010000123.1, on the reverse strand, counting down.
GGGAATGTTGCAACTATTCGCTGTGTTGTTGCCTTGTCTTTTTTTTCTCTTTCAATCTGGTTTGCGAAATTATTTCACGTATTTCGTCACATTTCCGTCCACCTGTGTCCTTTCGGAGACGAAAACCGCCGATAATTTTCTTTTTATCGTATTCTACGGAGCTCATGACCTAGGATAGAGGCGAGTCCGTATGGGAAGCTAAAAGTTACGCAAGCGAAACACAAGAGAAATTGTATCACCTCCCTCGGACTATCGGCCCTCAACTGGATAACCGTCGAGACCGCGCGAGCGGTATAAACTTTCACCGGGGCACTTTAATAACTCGTTGTTTGCGGGTACAGCGGAACACGCGAGGCACACCGTCCGCGGAAAGTCCACTGTGTCCAGTTTCCTTCACGCTTGGCTCAATGTTTCCTGATATATGCGTGACTCTCAACGTTAATCCTCCGAATAACTAAAGAGACCGGTTTACATAGAGACGAGAGTGCGACGCATTGTGCAACTTTTTTTTTTCTCGAGTGAAATGCTCTGTTCCCGTTAAGCAATATTCTGCTTTCTGAAACAGATTTTTAAAAAAATGTAGACTGAAACAGATTACCAAGGCGTCAATCAAACTGATGAAGAACAACAAAATGTCTCTTTATAACCCACCAGTGGGTAATTTCAATCCAACGGTGATCAAATAAACTACAGCTAATGTTCATTTTTCTCAGAAACATGACGCTGAAGATCGATTGCGGATTTGCAGTTTTCCGACTGCTCGCACTGTGCGAGCTGACCCTCTCGGCGATGGTACTACCGAGACCACCGGCATCACCAAACGATATCCCTCAGGAAGCGATAGTCGGCGAGACCGGAAAATTTCGTAACGACAAAGCTCTCTACAGTCTCGTGCAGCTGAATACGAACGTCGAGAAACCAAACACCGATGGTTACAGGTAAAATTTTACCGATTGATGATCGAATCGATGCTCGTTTTTAAAAGACCTAACTAATTCTACCGTATGTACATTTTGAGCAGACTGTTGGAAATCGAACTACGCGGAGCCGACGACGTGGACGAATCGAATCTTCAGGGTCTCGTTCGAGCGATGCTGAGCGGCGATGAGGAGGATCATGAACAGCTGCAACATCCCGAGTCGACGAACGAGCGCGACACCTATCCGAATCCGGAAGTCGTGCCTCATTCTATTCTGGGTGTGCGAGACGTTGGCCTATCGCCGAATTATCGTATCCAGTCATTCGTAGACGATCAAGACAAGAGGACTCTACTGAGACCGCCGAACAATCGTAGCCCCGACGAGAAGCTTTACTATCTGAAGAACACGAGACCCAAGGTGGACGTAAACGTGCGGGGTCACAGCGGAAGTTTCACCGGTGACACGATAAACACGAAGACCGGAAGCGATCAGAGCTCGATCGTACGACCGCCTGGACCGTACGGAGAGGTAAACACGAAGAGCATCCTCGACAAGAGAATTCGGCGTCCGAAGAAGTACCAGCCACCTAACAGTCAAGAGAACACAAATAATTATTATTCGTCGAGTGGAAGAAATTATGCGACCGGAGATTTCGAACCTAGGCCCGACAGAGCCAACGACGAATCGACGACGGAAAATATGGCTGTTACCTCGAGCGAATTACCGAAACAGATACCAGCACCACCGAGCAGAGTACCCAGTCGGATACCCGTCGCCCAAACTACGCCTGTTCAGAGATACACTCTACGAAGAACCGATATACTTCCCGGCTATACCTTTGGGGAGGCTTGAAATGTTTTGTTTTTTTTTATCGTCCTTTCGAACTCGAGATTCGTCGCTTTGTACATAGAAGTTATATATGCGGAAAGAAAAAAAAATTGTTGAATCATTTAGCGAGAAATCCTTACTTGGGTAACTGAATTTTATATATATTTATGATACTAAGTCTTTATATTCGGCCTAATGGCTATGTCTGTGATCGCGATGAATTAGAATTTCTTTTGAACTTTTTACCTTTCTCCAGTTACCCTCTTCTAGTATTTATACCAACTAATATATACGTGGAATTTATGTAAGTCGTTGTAATATATTAGTAATAAATGAAACGCACTGAGAATCTTACTGAAAAAATGTCGAACTCTCAATTTAAGTTTTTTTTATTATTCGAGCTTACCTGTTCGGCTTTGAGTGTGAGCTCGATAAATATCTGCTGGAGCTTCTCGTTAACGAAATTTATGCAGAATTGCTCGAATCCGTTTCTATCGAATATCTCGAAGCCGTAAATATCGAGGATTCCGATCTCGTAGCCGTCCGCGGTTGTTTCCATCGCTGCGTTCACTCTCTGTTGTTAAAAAAATCACAGAATTAGCGTGTGCGAGGCACGAAGTATTTTTTTACAAAACGCTCGTGGATTATGGGCTAAGTACCTTGACAAGATAATCGAAAAGTCGAGCGTAGATGTCTTTGGCAAGAGCATCGCGTGTGTAAAGGGCTTGAGCTACATTGAGCGTCACGTCGAGGCTTTCGGACTGACTACCCCATTTGGACTCGAATTCATGAGAGGTGAGCTTGTGGGATAACTGATCGGACGAGATCTCGAGAAGAAAGGCAGGGAAATCGAGAGCTGCAACAGACAAGAAAAATTTAATTACATCGTAGATAAATAAATGTACTACAACATACGCTATCGCAGGATAAACTGACAAATGCCTACCTTGCTTATCAGCCACCTCGGAATAATTGCCTCTTTCCTGAAACGTCACGTTTCCGATGTGAAGAATACCAGCGACTAGTCTAAATATATCAGTCATTTCCGAATCCTTTATTCCCATCACGCTCAGAGCTGAAAAAAAGAACAAAGCATTGAACCTCAATGACGCGATTGGCTCGACAACGTAGAATGTCTTCCTTCTTCCATTCGAACCGATCGAATGCCGGAAGTATCCATGAATTTACCTTTCAGGGTTTCCTGAAAGTCTCTCGCGTCGTTGGTACCGTCTACCTTGTGGTTCCCTCCGTAGCTCAAGTATGTGTAATAATCGAGATCCGTGAGGCCAAAATCATCTGCAGAAACGAAATCATACATAATTAAACGTTTTCATTGACAACGGAGAAAAAAAAGCGGTCAGCAGAAAATACAATGCCCGCGAGAGTGTGTCGATGAGTCAGAGTTACATTCTCGTCGACTCAGCCGTGAATTAATTATGCCAGTGTGTCGCTTGTACACCCTCAATATAGTAACACAGTTATTATCCACCCACTTTTCATCTGCTGATTCGCTCCGGTCGCTAGTTGATAAAATATATGAAAGTTTCTTTCCCCCGGATTGTGACACGTTACTCGTGACTTTTCGAGTAAAAAGTTTGATATCTTTCCACCGTTTGGCTGGCCTCCCGAACCAAATTGCATCTCCACGTACTTTCCCTGTAGAAACAACAGAAAAAAAAACCTTGTAAACTTATCAAAGAAGATAGTCCATATGTGGTTACACATTTTTGCGCGGGCGTCATTGAATCGTCCGTAAATGTCGCAGTTGCAAAAAGGCTCGCGGTCTCGCGGATGACGCGATTTTAACAAGCCGATATATATATATATATATATATATATAGACGTTGGAATTTCACTGCGGCGCGCCGCATACGAATCAGTATTTCTTTTCACGGCTTCCTTTTTAGCGTTGCTGTTGAAGGCTTGCCCGTTCTCTCGGACGCTCCCGACGGAAGACAAATTTAGGCCGTAACCGTTGCCAGCATCAATTGAGGATCTCCTCTCCTCCTGTCCACGCGTACTCGTTCGCATCACCCACGTCTTGTGGGTGATGCGAATGTACTCCGCCTAGACGTTTAGCAAATTGCGTTACGAGATTTCCCCGACCGCATGCGGTTTTCTCGTCGTTCAGTGGGTCTATCCGTTGTACACAATACATTCGACTAAATTGGGTACATTCTTACGAATCTACTGCTGTTGTTATTCCTGACGGTTTTAGCGTTGCCGAAAGCCTCGAGGAGAGGATTCGACTCGAGAATCACATCTTTGACTCGTTGAACTCGTTCACCTCCGCCGCTCACTCGGGCTACATAAGACATTATGTACTTTGCCGCTACCGTCTTTCCAGCTCCAGATTCACCACTGGAAATTGAATTTAACAAACATTAATTAAAAACTTCTTTCTCACCTACATTATTTTTTTATTTCAAAAAACTATTGAATTACCTGATAATGACGCATTGACTCTCGTTGTCGATCAGCATGTTCCGATACATGTCGTCAGCGAGGCCGTAAATGTGCGGTGGATTCTCGTATGGTGCCTATAATTAATGAGAAACTAATGATTTTATATATATTTTGTCAAAATAGCCGTTGATACGTTAAAAAATAAATATTCAACTATCAACAACAATTTCATCTATAATTATTGTAAAAAAAATTATGATAGCTGTGAATAGATACTCACCGCGCCTTGATAGATCTCGACTTCTTTGTCACCGAAGTACGGCATCTGCTTGAAGGGATTGATCGAAACGAGAACCGGGCCAATGCATGTCTGAATCTCGTTAAGGAAATTTTAAGTTTTTTTTCCGAACTCATTTCCGGCTCACAAGCGTTGCTATATAACGTGAAAAATGTTCAAGCTTGAAATTACGCCGTCTCATCGTTACAACCCTATTCATTAAACTAATAGGGCAATAGAGATTCGGTGTAGATAGACAAGGCTCACACCCCCGAACGTTCGACCCTCTTTCGTAATTTTACCATGCAATATCCGGGCTTCCGACCGATTTTCACGCTTCAACTATTCGACCAGCTATATTCGTACTATCGAAAAATAATTAAAATTTTGCAGACTTCTCGTTTTCGGTGGGGCATTTAAATAAAAAAGGATACGAAGATGTAGTCGTCCATGTATCTTTTTCGAAGGTTCTCCATAATGGCGTCCTCAGTGATTTTCGGCAGGAGGACCATGTCGTCCACCCCCGACACGCGAACATTTTGACTCTGCCAGTGGTAAACCTGCAAAGTAAAATAAAAAATGATTAATCGAAGGTAAAAATCGTTCGAGTCGTTATTGGAGAAATGCCAGAGGTAGGACAGTGCAGCTCGACATCTACGAGCTTCGCTGTGCTCCACGG